>JASANF010009957.1:0-73268 GCA_030248245.1 Trissonchulus sp. WLG1_4
AAGACAAAACTTATTAAAAACTGCCAGTTTCCAGACCAAATCTAAATTTTAAAAAAGTTGCCGAAACCTGGGGATCGAACCAGGCAACTCCTTTAGATCTTGAGTCTAACGCACCTCCCAACTGCGTGATTCCCTTCTTGCTAATAATCGTTAAAAGTCAACATGATAACTGGGTGCTCTGTAGTTACAAGCGTAACATAACATCAACAGTCTTATTAATATTTCGGTTCATCGATAATGATTTCGTTGATCAAATATTTCTTTCAATAACGTACGTTCAGAATAAGTTCTAGTGTAGCAATGTTTGCTGAGTTATTATTACTGAAAGCTTGAGTCTGATGCACTGTGCCTACTAAAATCATTCAGTTATTATGATTAAGTTGTAGGAACTGGCTGGTTCCCCCGCAGCGCTTTGGATTAATAATTTGCGGAATATATGGTTCGATTCCGTCCCTTAACTAACTTTTTTGAAGCTGCAAATTCCATCAACGTAGCGTTGCGTTGCACTACAGATAGCTGTGTTCTACTGAGCTCTCCGCCTTCCAGTGTAACTTAACACTGTAATTCTAGGTGACACACGTACAGACATATTGGAGCTAAGAAGTAAAACATGCATACAGACAAAAAGATTGCACAGTTTAGTATTATCACTGCCAAAGTCCAATATTAAAGAGCTGTCGCGCCGACGGCACAACCCCAGGAAAAATAGCTTCCACCCATCTTGGTATGAAACATGTGATTTCGTTACAAAATAAAAAAGAGATTCTGACGCTATCAAGAGTATACAGCAGAGTATTTGCGGAAGTCACACAAAAAGTGGTAAGTGGCGCAGCTTTCTTTGTCAGACATTAGTGAGTGTTGATAAAACGTAATTTTGTGTAGTATCTGTCCACGGCATGCACTTAACTTTTGCGTCCTAGTGTTATTGATTTATGGCATATTTATCGCGCCATCTTTCCATAATCTCCTCTTTAATTAAGTAATATCTCTCCCTCCGTGTAAAACGTTGTGAAAAATTGTGTAGTGTTACTGAGGTCTCAATGGTAGAATTATTATATTCACATTTGTTTAATAAATTTATTGTTTTTTGGTCAAGAATCTTTATCTGAGGCTATATTAAATCCAAAATTTGTCTTACTCATTAATCGTTAGAATGTGCCACTGCACACTTATGATTGTGTTGACCAAGAAATCGTTTCCAGTCTCTAAGCATGGGCAGTGGCTGTAAAACTTTTGTCAGACCACTATCACTCAATTTGTAGAATTGTAATAAAGCTTTATGTATTTGCTGCTATTGCTTTGCAGTAGATTTTGTGTTCCTGTTGTAAACCCTTAAAATACATAAAGCTTTATTACAATTACAAATTGATATAGTAGTCTCTACAAAAGTTTACAGCCACTGCCCATGCTTAAGACTAAACCACTCTTCGTCAACACAATCATAAGTGTGCAGTGGCACATTCTAATGATTAATGAGTAAGACAAATTGGATTTAATATAGTCTCTGTATAAAGATCTGACCAAAAGACAAAACATGAAATAAATGTGAAAAAGAATTCTACCATTGTATTCTTAGTAGCACTACACAATTTTCACAACGTTTTACACAGGAAATACACAATTTACTTAAATTAAGAGGAATTGGAAAGATAGCACGATAAATATGCCATAAATCAATAACACTAGGACGCAAAAGTAAGTGCATGCAGTACAGATACTACACAAAATACGTTTTATCAACACTCACTAATGTCTGAGCAAAAAGAAAGCTGCGCCACTTACCACTTTTTGTGTGACTTCCGCAAATACTTGCTGTATACTCTTGATAGTCAAAATCTATTCTATTTTGTAACGAAATCACATGTTTAGTTTTCCCAAAAGTGGCTCCCACTAATTTTCCTGTTGTGCCGTGGCACAACAGGTCTTTAATATTGATTTTGGCAGTATAATACTAAACTGTGCAAGAAATTTGTCTGTATGCATGTTTTACTTCAGCTCCAATATGTATGTACGTGTGTCACCTAGAATTACAGTGTTAAGTTACACTGGAAGGCGGAGAACTCAGAAGTAACACAGCTATCTGTAGTGCAACGCAACGCTACGTTGATGGAATTTGCAGCTTCAAAAAAGTTAGTTAAGGGACGGAATCGAACCATCTGTCCGCAAATTATTAATCCAAAGCGCTGCCATCTGAACCAGCCAGTTCCTACAACTTAATCATAATAACTGAATGATTTTAGTAGCACAGTGCATCAGACTCAAGCTTTCAGTAAATAATAACTCAGCAAACATTGCTACACTAAACTTATTCTGAACGTACATTCTGAAAATATATATTGATCAACGAAATCATTATCGATGAACCGAAATATTAATAAGCTGTTGATGTTATGTTACGCTTGTAACTACAGAGCACCAGTTATCATGTTGACTTTTAACGATTATTAGCAAGCCGAAATAGCACAGTTGGGAGTGCGTTAGACTCAAGATCTAAAGGTTCCTGGTTCGATATGACCTGGGAACCAGCGCCATTGAACTGGCCATAGTCGATAACCTAGGTATAGACACCAAAATTAGGTAAATCGGACACGTATAAGCAAAGTTAGACAATCGACCAATCACCCGCGACCAATAGGTCGCGAGATATGACCTCGGGACCAGTGTCATTGAACTGGGCATGGTCGATTACATAGGTATAGACACCGAGATCAAGTGATTCGGCCAAGTATTAGCCGAGAAACAAAGTGTCCCAAAAGCGGGAGCAAATTCCCCCCCCCCCCCCCCACCACAAACCAGTTTAAACCGGTTTTCGTAAAGCGTCCAAAAATGGGGAGCAAATTCCCCCCCCCCCCACCACAAACCAGTTTAAACCGGTTTTCGTAAAGCGTCCAAAAATGGGGAGCAAATTCCCCCTCCCCCCACAAACCGGTTTAAACTGGTTTGTGGGGGGGGGGGGGAGGAGGGGGGGGGGGGAGGGTTGCTCCCCATTTTTTGACTCCCAATCCAGCACATCCTGTCCCCTATATACTACTCACATGGCCTTAACACAGGTGAAAAACAAAATATATTGGTAGCGCTAGGATTCGAAGCCACGCTCAACTGACTTCTAGTTTCAGAGTCAGCGCCTTAGACCACTCGGCTACGCTACCTTCGATGGAAAATGTTTAAATGACAACATTATTGAGTTAGAGAGTTAGCAGTTATTAAACAGAATAATAATAAATGACATTATTATTGAGACGGAACAACTAAGTAACTGGTGTTTATAAACAAGCCTATGTAATGCAAATTTTTGTTCCTTCTAGAGAAGGAACTATTGTTTTGAAATCAACTCTGCATAGTGTAAAAGTAACAGCCACATGTTGTCCAGCGCATATGATTAACACGTAAAGTCAGTATGGGAACCGACTGCTCTTTTTTTGAAGACAGGCTTTTTGCTTACTATTTTTAATGAAATAATGCTTAATAATACTTTTGCCTGAGTATTAAGTTAACATTTTACTAAAATTTCGTGATTTAAAAAACTTTTGTTCGGTAATTTTTCAAACTCGATACATATACTTATCACGTGATCGTCTAGTCTGCTGTTTGTTTTTTACTTCCCTTCTACATAGTCAAAACTAAAGAACACTATTCATCAAACTGGCGTGGTCGAGTGGTCAGAAGCGCTGGTCTAGACTTCGTTGATATGAACTTCGAGGGTTCGACACCCATTCGTTGACTTTTTTGCAAAAAATTTACACCGTAAAATCTTTTGTCAGCAAAAACTGTTTTGACGGGAGATATTGTTGTCGAGGAAAAGCGATTGCGTCATTGAAATCACAAGCAGTTGCGGTGATTATAACATGTGTTTTCGACAAAATTGTTGAATTTATACCTAGTGTGTGAAATCAACACCTTAGCATTGGAACTAAATAAATAATACACAGGTATTAGGGCGAAGCTGAATTCTCCTGGGTAAATTAAGCAGAATTTTCACTCAGCGAAGGAACCTTGCCCCCTTTTGGGGCCTGCTTGTTAAAATAATTTTTAACGATTCCAAATACAAAAACTCGTTCCAGAAGACTCCCCCGCATCTTAGGACAAGAGCATCATCAATAAAAAAATTTGAATTTATTTTTTTCAAAAAAATGAATTTTTCCAAATGCCTCTTTTCAACCTTCTTGTACACCTACTCTACAGTTTAATCTCAACTGTTCTTACTGCGTGCAGAAACAATGCTGCCCTAATATTCCGCTGCATTAACCATTCGGCTCAAAAGTCTCACCATGATTTCTAAGAAGCGATAAACCGTTTGTTTTGCAGGTGTACTTATAACAGCTGATATACAATACAATGCAAAGCAATCTAATCGCAGCTACCAAAGTCATTTATTGATGGCTAGGTTTTTGCGCGGGCAAGATCAATTTGTAGACACTGACAATGATTAGACAGCCATCAGTTAGCTGATTCTGAATCAGAACAGGCGATGCAGCCCGTCAGCAGTAACAACTAAGTTGAAGTTCCAATGCATTTGTTTTTGTTCCTTCTTTGGTAGTAAGGGTCGATTCGTAAGGCCATACGGACTAGGGCAAAAAAGTCAAACAATTTTCATTTAAGTTAAAGTTAAAGTAAAGGCCATTGCTTCAATTTAAGTTAAAGTTACAGTTAAAGTAAGGCTCAGGCATCAATTTAAGTTAAAGTTAAAGTAAGCCGAAAATTGATGACTTTTATATAACTTTTCTAAAATAACTTTAATTTAAAGTTAAAGTAAGGTTGTTGTAATTTAAGTTAAAGTTACAGTTAAAGAAAGACCTCTAACTTTTTTTGGAGTTAAAGTTAAAGTAAGACCCCTAACTTTTTTAATTTCAATTAAAGTTAAAGTTTAACTTTTTTGCCCTAATACGGACAAACGGACGTAGGGAACTCAGACAAAGCCTGCTTTGCCTGTTTTTTCAATTCCTACTTTTTCGGGCAAACGAACAAAGGTGCGATTCATACTTTTGAGCCGTATGTCCGTTTGTCCGCATGCCCAACAATTTCGGCAGAGTTGAGCGAAATTTAACTTGCCGGACATACGGACAAAATGAAATTGTGCCGTTTAGTACGAATGACCGGACATAGGTCTGAAGGGCAAAAGGACATACGGCTGAACAGATGAAAGTATGAATTGGACAGCCGTTTTGCCGTTCAGTTTGTCCGGACGTCCGTTTGTCCCAACCCAATGTCTGTATGAATCGACCCTATGTGACAGATACAATCAGCTTGCTATTCTGTTCACTTTACACATCTGTCAGAACTTTTTTCGCCATGTACCTTCGCTGTAGGTTAATAGCCTGTGGGCATAACTTCATAATGCATGTAAAACTATTGGCGAAAAGTAAAGGGGAAAGACTCAGCTAGCTGTGGTATCACATAGTCCTTCTGGAAATGTGTATTGGCCATTGGGTACAAATACTATTATTTTTGAAAAGAACCTGACACTAACAAAATGATTAGAGGCTTCAATGAAGATTAGGGACAAATAAGAGTTAAATGTTCGTTGCGCTTACTCATTCAAAAGCTATCCACCGTTGAAAAAAATTTACCTAGTTTACCTAGTTTTGAAAAACTAGGTGGTAGTAAAAACAAAACTAGGTAAAAATAAAACTAGGTAGCCGAAAATGAAACTAGGTAGTACTTAGTACTTTTACCTAGTTTTAAAAAACTAGGTACTTAAGTAAACTAGGTACTTTTACCTAGTATTGCCACCACTATCCAGTAGAAGTAACAGTACTGATTTCTGCGCTGGTTTTAAATTTTAGTGTATGCACATTTTACCGTACCGAAACGGTAAAATAATGTTGCCTGTCATCGTGTGAAAAGTGTATAATCTCTTCGAAAAGGGCTTGTTCTAATGAGAATGTTTCAATCAGTGCTGCATTGGCTGAAATCTTAGATTTGTCTGACAATTGGCCATGGTTTGTCCAAATGGGGGTGTTGGTAAAATCCAGCCCCGGCCCAGCCCCAGCCCCAGCCCAAAATGTAACAGTAGGTAAAATCCAGCCCCATGTTGGGTAAAACCCAGTCCAGCCCCAACTGGGTATATAAAATCCAGCCCCAGCCCCAAATGGGTAAAATGCAGCCCCAAATGGGTAAAGCCCAGCCCCAAATGGGTAAAATCCAGCCCCAGCCCCAACTGGGTAAAATCCAGCCCCAGCCCCAAATGGGTAAAATGCAGCCCCAGCCCCAAATGGGTACAATCCAGCCCCAGCCCAAAAGTGCTCCAAAACACATTTTCAATGTAAAAAAGAGAAAAAATTCAAAATTTTTTGTTCGTCACTTTCTGGCCACCGTTCGTCATTTTTCGCGAAGCTTCGTCACTTTTCGCGAAGGATGCAGCTCGTCGTACGCTGACAAACAGGGAACTTTTCTACGCACAGCACTGTATGATAACTGGCTTCAACTGGTCGTGTCACTGCTATGTAGGCCAAATTTCCTTTAGACCGAAAACATTGTAAAAGCACACATTGTAGGCTATACATGCATTAGGGTCGATTCATACTGGCTGAACGGACATTACGGCTGTAAGTATGAATAGAGCCTTATTCTTCTCAGGTGGTGTCTATTGGTGTTGTTGAAAAATACAGGAAAATTCATAATTATTACGAAAACTTAACATTAGATACATGTATTTGATTGAAATACAGCAGGAATTGAACTGCAAGGACAGTACATAAAGCTTACTGAAATTTATCTAAAATTCGTCAGAAAACGGATCAAAGTTTAAACAAAAATGTTACTAAAAGATGGTGGACAAGCTGTGAGAATTTATACAAATAAAATTTGACGAAACAGAGTCAAAAAGTTGGTTCAAATGTGCAGAACTGAGATTCAAGTTTGGTGTTGGAAAATTTTAATTAGTATAATAAAGTGCATTGCTTTAATTTTTAGTACAAGTTTATAAAACTTACAGTTCCCTACCAGTGACTAAATGCTTCAAAACCTTTTTGCCTAACGGTGATTCGGCCTTGCGGTAACAGTTGAAGTTGTATCAAAGGTTTGCCTATTTGATTTTACCTATTTAACGGTGCTGGGTTTTACCCATTTGTGGCTGGGGCTGGATTTAACCCCATTTCGGGCTGGAGCTGGATTTTACCCAGTTGGGGCTGGGGCTGGATTTTACCCAGTTTGGGCTGGGGCTGGGTTTTACCCAGTTGTGGCTGGGGGTGGATTTTACCCATTTGGGGCTGGGGCTGGATTTTACCCATTTGGGGCTGGATTTTACCAAGTTGGGGCTGGGGCTGGATTTTACCCATTTGGGGCTGGGGCTGGATTTTACCCAGTTGGGGCTGGGGCTGGGTTTTACCCACTTGGGGCTGGGGCTGGGGCTGGAGCTGGGGCTGGATTTTACCCAGACCCTCCAAATGGCTTGAAAAAAGTTGTACCGCGTTTTATTTGAAGAATACCCTCAGCGCTGTTCCGACGAAATTATCTAAAATCTCACAAAACATGGTTGTGTCATTCGATTTTGGAAGCTACTTGTTGCAAAGTTGTGATCAATTAGGTTTTATGGGGCTGATCAGAATAGTATGTGAATGGAGCAGCGAAAGGCTTTTTTTGTATTTTTCACAATGGTTTCCGAATTTATTTTCATGTCATTTTTAGGCTCTCTGGTTTTCAGATTTTCTGGTGTTGGTTTATTCGTGTTATTCGGTGCTATGCTTTTCTTGCTTCCGTGGTTCGTGCTCTTTTCAGGTTAGCTTGTGGTGACAGATGGCAAATGAGTATTTTAACTAGTGCATGAGTAATGCATATATACACATACACGGGGTTTTAGTCTGAGGGGAAAGGTTAGGGTTGTCCCCGATTTTTCTAAATATAGAACGGTTTGACCCTGAGTTTTCAAAATATAAACGGGGGTATAGAGAACTAACAAAAACGCAAAAAACAGTAGATTTTAGGGCTACTTTTTTCAGCACCAAAGAAGGGGCCTCCCCCAATGGGTCACCATTTTAGGGGGGACCTGCCAGATACCAAATCATATATATACATCTGGGGGTGTAGAAGTTTTTAATTGTAGTTCTTTTGCTCTATACAGTGTTTGATTAAAGTGCTGATCTCTTGCAAAGCACGGTTTAGTAGTTATAGACGTTTTATGGAGTGTTGGGAAATGGGCACCTGACTAACTTTGTTCACACTTGCTTTGAAGGGCCCAAGGAAAGTAAAGCACAAAGAAAGAAATAACTTTTTTATTACATTTTTACGCCGATAATAGTTGTCGATTAGTGGAGAATATTTTGATACCGTCGGTGTTGGAAAAGTTACTAGAAGTTTACAACTTTTTAGAATCGTTCTACTAAATTTAATACTGCTACTTTAATCCGGCTGTGTTTCTGTTTGCAACATTCTTATATAAACTTAAATAAATTGAAATAGTGGGTTCCGCTGTTTTTCGTGTGCGTTCGTGTCACGAGTTTAAATCACAATTTAGCCCACTGAAACTTTATCACGCTTTGGCTGGCGATTAATTTTAGGCTCAAGAATTGGCGTTAGACTAACTGATTCAAAACTTTGGCCAGGCTATTTCTAGACGTCTCAGGGGCTTTCGAAAAGATTTGCAACTTTTGAAACTTTCTGCCCAACATCAACAACAAAGTTTTAAGTCACACTGGGGTGAATTAATTTTCATAGGGCGTCTACGTATATAGATACGTATATTATATTGTGTGGTTCAAGTCTCTAGTGTGAATCTGCGAAAGGCGGTGGGTTCAGGGGCCATTGTTTTGTCAGAAACGTCTCGTAGTTAGCTATCTAGTCGCTAATTCTGGCTTAGGTTCGAAAAAAACCTAAGCCGCTTGGACATACGTGAGGAGGTAGAGAATTTTTTTTTGGGGGGGGGGTGTTTGCTTATTTTAAGGCCAATTATTTAGGCGTCGTGTGCCCCTCTTTAGACTATCTGGGATGGGGTGGTATATATAGTACAACACGGGGGTGAAGTTCCGTTCTGAAAATGGGTGTCCTAAAAGATGTCTATATGAGCTTGGGCAGTTTCAAAAAAACGAACGAATCATCTCTACTTTGTTCACAATCACAATAAACGAACAGATCTGGGGACGCTATTTGATCAGCTAAAAAATGAATATCGACATTGATTAATGACTCCAATCCAAGGTTTTTTTGCGGACCACAGTGCGGACATCCGCAATTTTTTTGAGTCGTCCGCAATTTTTTTCAGCCGTCCGCAATGCGTCCGCATCCCGAAATTCCTCAAAAGGAAAAATTTTTCTTATGGTCCCCCCTTGGTTTATCCCACTTCCAAAAAAAATTTCCGGCACGCCCCCAATTGACCAAATTTACACTAAAATTTCAAAAATTTTCCTTCGAGGGTTGTATATACCTTCTAATTCATCACAACTATATATAGACTCCTGCGATTCTGTGGCTTACTATTTCTTGTTCTTATCTTTCATCAACGTCTATGCATGTATACCCAAGTACATTATCCTGCATTTGCATGTCTACAAGAGCAGGGTTTTTTGGGCAAAATACGGGGCAAATGCTCAAGATTTTGAAATTTTGCTCACCAAAATTGAAATTTTGCTCAAATGCTGCTCACCGCTCTGAAGGGACCCTCCTTTTGTTTTTTATGGTCGGCTGGAAAAAATAGGTTTCCAATTGACAAAATTTGACCTAAAAATAAAAATTTTCTCCACTTTTTTTCTGGGGGCTCCCGCCCCCAGACCCCTGCAACTCTTCCTTTTTATTAACTTTCATCAACGCCAATATATACATGTCTACAAGAATAGAATACATTATGTTGCAATTGCTTGTGTAATATACTGTTCGATATGACGTTCCCATCTCTTGTTTTAATTTTCTTGCCTGAAAAAAGTCTGTTACGTCTCCAGTTGACCAAATCTGACGTAAAAATTAAAAAATCTAGATGTTTTTCTGGAGGCTGCCGCCCCCAGACCCACGCAGCTATGAGTTTATTTTATTTAAATGACCAAAATTAACATTTTGTTCATGTAATAGTGAGTGCCCTACAATATATAGTGAGTGTAAAAAAGTGAGCAAAATAAGTGTACAAGGTGCGACCCCCCCCGTTTTCAAAATGTTGACTACGCATGCCCCTGTATGCATTGGTATGTATAGGTGCATCGTGCACCTTTTAATTGTTTAATGTGCTGTCGGAATTTTTTTTCCGTGAATTTCAGCACAAGGCCACAAGGGTGCTAACTCCCTTGGTCTTTTGTTGCCCGTCCCAAAAAATTCACTGAAACGTCTCGAATAATGACGATTTTAGTCATTTTATTTTAAAAATTTTTTGATACGTCTCCACTCTCCAGTTGACCAAATTGGGTCTAAAAATTGGAAAAATCGCCAATTTTTTTCTGGGGGCTACTGTCCCCAGAGTTCTGCAGCTTCTTGGTACAGTAATCTTGGGTTTGTACGGCGTTTTATGCCGTGTTAAAATTACTAAAAAGTACCTTTTCACCCATTACAAAAAATCGAAAAGCATTCCCCCCTCGAAATTTTCTTCTGGGTATATACGCCAGATACGTACATATATATATATATATATATATATATATATATATATATATATATATATATATATATATATATATATATATATATATATATTAAAAATATATATATATTACGTAGGTCGTAAACGTATATACCTCTAGAGGTATAAAAACGCGTATATTTGCTGCTATATAGGCGAAGAAAATGCATTTACAGTTTGCACAGAAAAATAAAATTTTGCACACTAAAATTAAAATTTTGCACAATTATGCAGACAAAATTTTTTGAAAAAAACCCTGGCACAAAGAGAAAAGGTAACATAAATGCATGAATTTTGCCGACTGTCCGCAGAAAAATTTATCCGTCCGCAAAAAAATTTGGCCGTCCGCAAAGTATCCGCACTTCGGATTTTCAAAAAAAACCCTGCTCCAATCTCTTCTAGTGATCTGCGCTGATCTTACAACGTCAAATCGCTAAGTTTTTGCACCCTTCTCTCTTCGTTGAAGTGTTGCAGATATTATTCGAGATATAGAAAATTCTCACGTTATATTGAGAATTAAAAAACCTTCTTTCTCTCCTTAATCCTAGCCATCTGGCATAATTTTAGGCAAAATTCTATGGGGGGGGGGGCGCACCAAATTCACGATAAAACACTTATTTTTACACGAAAAAATGGTTTTTATGCGTTGAATATTACGTTTTCATGTGTTATTATAGCTACGCTAATACTAAATTTAGCACAGGGTTTTTTTTTCAAAAAATTTTCTGTGCATAATTGTGCAAAATTTTAATTTTAGTGTGCAAAATTTTATTTTTCTGTGCAAACTGTAAATGCGTTTTCTTCGCCTATATAGAAGCTAATATACGCGTTTTTATACCTCTAGAGGTATGTACGTATCAGTGGCGTACCTAGAACAAATTTTGAATGACTTTTCGATTTTTTTGTAATGGGTGAAAAGGCATTTTTTAGCAATTTTAACACTCATAAAACGCCTTACAAACGCAAGATTACTAAAACAAAAAGTTGCAGGGGTCTGGAGGCGGCAGCCCCCATAAAAATATTGGCGATTTTTCTAATTTTCTGACCTAAATTGGTCAACTGGAGATGCATAGAATTTTTTCCGACAGAAAAATTAAAACACAAGATAGTAAGTCACGTCACATCAGACAGTGTATACAACACAAGTAAATGTAGCATAATATACTCGTGTAGACATGCAAATGCAGCATAATGTACTCGTGTATACATGCATAGGCTTTGATGAAAGATATGTAATAGCAAGGCTTAGTAAGCCACAGAGTCGCAGGGGTCTGGGTCTGGGCCTGGGAACGGCAGCCCCCACAAAAAATGGGAAAAATTTTGATTTTTATGCCAAATTTGGTCAATTAGTGACGTATATATCAGAAAATTTTTGCGGCCGGACCATAAAAACCAAAAAGAGGGGATTCCCATCATCCGTCCACCCTGGGTATATATATACACCCTTGCTGGTTGCTGCTATGTTTATGTTGGTGTGCTGAAATTCTAAATATCGGAAATTACTGGCATTAGCACAATGGCTGTCAGATGCAGATCCAAGAAATTTTTTGAGCGTAGGGAAGCCGACCCACCTTCCTTAAATTAATCTTGCAAAAATGCGTGTGCTGCCATAATTGGCGGGGGTCTGGAGGCGGCTGCCCCCAAAGCCACAGCTTTTGTGGAATTTTAAAATAAAATTTTCATTAAAAACAAACTTTAAGCAACACTTTGTTGGCGAATCTGGGTGATTGCCTGGCCTTAGGGCGGCAGTCCCAAGAAGCCAGAGCTTTTATATATCGAATTTTGAAATAAATTTTGCATTGAAAACATTTCATCAGCAACTGTTTACGAATTGTTCTGGGTCATTGCTGGGATCTGGGGGCATTCCCTTGAAAATGTAGAAATTTTTTATTTTTCGGGCAAAATTTGTTTAATAAAAAACGAAACGGAAATTTTTTGGCGGGCATGAAATTCAATGGGGGGTCCTTGTGTAAAATTTTACTAGAAAAAATTTCTGGGCGGAATTTTCCCTCCCCCTTGGTATGTATGCCCTTGTTACGTTATATATATACATACATAAAATCATATCAGTGGCAGATTAGGAAATTTTCAGAATGGGTGGAGCAAAGCATTCCCCCCACTTCGTGAGACAATTTAGTTTAGAAACATAGATGCCGTAGTTTGTGGAGGTCTGGGGAGCTAGAGCTTATGGTTTTTGACAATGTGTAACACTATTTTTAGAAAAATAAAACTTAGCAATTTGAAAGCAATACGCAAATCATTGTGCTTTTGCAAGAAGAGTATAAAAATTCCGTTGATGATCCGCATTATCAGAATGCAGGTTGGGGCGCGCCCAATTTTTTTTGATTTGGATTAAAAAATTTGGTTCAGCATTGCTGTGTTATTGTGCAAAATTTTAATTTTTGTGTGCAAAATTTTAAAAAAGTGTGCATTTGCACAGGGTTTTGCACAAAAAAAAACCCTGATTTAGCAAAAAAAGACCCAAAAACCCGACGAACACGACATCGCTACAGCTAAAAAGTCGCAAAAACGTCCTTCTGAAAAAATGTTTGGCTATGGGGGGGGGCACCCCTCTGAAATGGGGGGGTGAAAAAGGGGGGGCCGCCCCTCCCCAGCCCCCAAACCCCCCCCCCCCCCCACTAAAAATATGCCAGGCCATTCTGTGCCTACTCTTTAATGAAGTTGCATTGTGTGAATTTGCACTCTAGGCGCCCACTTGTCTGGTGGCGAGACGGCCCCCGATGACGTCACGGAGACAGTGTCGCACCTGCCAGAGGACAAGTACGACCTGGCCCGCAACAGACGCTACTTGCTGTACGATGTGAACATGGGCGAGGGATTCAATCTAAGACGTGACGTCTACATGCGGGTGGCAAATCTGGTGCGGCAGCTGAGGCTTAAAGGTGTGTGTGTGGGGTTCGTCCTTGTCCTTGTCCTTATCGTTTTGTCCTCAAGCAATGCCATTAGTCTATTCCGCTTAGTCCGGTGAAGGAATAGGACTTGCTATGGAAACGGACTTAAGCCCAGTTCATACTCGTCCTTTTTCTTGTCCTTCGTATTTTGCCCTTAAGCGATACCAAGAAAACGGCTCATCTAAACGTGATATTTTTTTGCTCAATAAAAATTGACATAGAGTTGAATCTGTGTGCAAAACTCGGCCGAACCAATAGTATCATTTCTTTACAGCAACTGTCAAAGTTTGTCCTTATGACCTTATGGACCTTATGAATATGAAGTTTTGTTTATTTTAGGCGACAACTGGATCCTGGTACTTCCTCCCTGGGGCGCCATCTACCACTGGCAGACCGAGTCCCTGCGAGAGCGTCAGATTCGCATTCCCTGGTCCACCTTCTTCCATCTGCCCAGTCTCAACCGATTCGTCCCCGTCATTGAGTTTGAGACATTTCTCAAAGGTGCGGCTGTAGCGTGACAGATGTGTCTTGTGTCAATACTTTTTTTGGGGGGTGAGGGATAGAATGTTCTGGGGGCAGAATCTCGAAAATTTGAAGAATAGTGGGTATATATTATAATATTGGCCTTTTTTTTGAATATTTTGCAAAATTTAGGTATTTTTGATCTTAAGGGGGGAAAGGAGTTGTTCTCAAATTTTGAACCATTACAATTGAAGATGAAAAAATTTGCCGAAACACCGTTTCTTTTTTTATAAAATGCTGGCTACGCAGATGTTTGGCCTTACTGTGATTGGCCTAGAAAGAGTAAATGCCTTACGGGCAGCTATGAACTAACTTTTTTTTTTCCTTTCCCGGCCGGGGAGTATAAAGGGGGGGTGTGGTTCTGGTGTGGGTGGGGGGCGTGGCTCCTCTGGGTTGGGGTCAGTAGGAGGTGTAAGTTTGTGTGGTGTGGGTGTTGTGTAGTTTGGTGGGTGTTGTTTTCTTTTTAAGTGTGTTTCTCAGGTGCTCCCCCATGGCTAAAAATCTAGTCCGCCCTCTTTCTATTGTTTTGTGTCGCATACACAATATATGAAAAGCAATATATGCCATAGTCCAGTTGATGTTACACACAGGACACTGCCACAGACTATAACAAGCCCGCACCCATTAGCAAAGTATGTCAATCACCATGCATTATTTATATAGCTCTCATGCAAACAGGCAACTAGAAAGCAGGCCCCACGTTATGTTATTTTGTAAATCTTATTACACAGTTTCAAAAGTCTGATACATACAATTACAGGTCCGGCGCAATTATCGCCAATCAAAAAACAAAGTAGCTTACTTTATTTTTGGTAAAGTTACCAAATACTATGCTTCATGCCTTAGTGCCATGTCCAATTACCTGTTCACAATATCGCTAGTCGCACGTCGTTCCGCTTTGCCTAAAACTAGCAAGCCAAAGCGAAAAACCAGCAAAAAACCATGCAAAGGTGAAAAGTGCAATAATAGGTACATGCAACATTATACCCTACCCACATACTAGAGGGAGGGGAGTGATAATTAAGGGCAAATGGCCATGCTATGTGGAAATTTAAATTATATATATACTGCATATTGTACAAAAAAGCAAAAGACACTCACCCACCACGAATAAATAAAAGCGAAATAACAAGCTCCTAAAAATTTTTGTCCCTATCTCCTTCTCTCTCTGCCTATCAGACAGGTTCTCTCTCCAGGTTTATGAACTAACTTACAGACAAGTATGGACTGGCTTATGGACAATTATAACCAAGAGTACATAATATTGTCTCCCTCTATATATACAGAAGAAGAATGAGATACTCTGCAGAACACAGGCAGGCTGCACTCGAAAACAGGCAGCTGAAGCGTGTCCCACTCGTCTTCTGTATTGAATAAAACACTATTATGTACTCTTGATATGACTTATCTGTTTCAGAAACAGGCAAGGGGGAGATAGACCAAGTATACTATCTGCAGCGGTACGAGGAAGGCTGGGGTGGGACGTGGGAAGAAAAGTGGGACTATAGGCCCTGCTTGGAACGACACTACTACACACTGGATGGTAAAGATGAAGGTGAGTCAATTTCATGGGAGTCTTTTCGGAGACTTTGCTGCGTCTTATGGTTCGGATTGAAGTTGATGTTTAGCCGTGACATTTAATATGCAACGAAGTCATCGTTGGAAGTTTGCGAAGAAGTGGTCTAAAGTTTGAAGGAGAAATAGCGCTACTGTCATTGACTGTTGTAGAACTGTAGAAAAGCATATCTAGTGTATAACTGTTACAATAAGCTGTAACCGTAAGCGAGCATTCAGGTTACGTGAATTATAAAGTTCGGTGCTAGTTAGTAATGGTTGAATTTTGCTTAGTTATTGTCCCAGTTGTGATAGTTGCAGAAGTTTGCATCAGACATCATTGTAAAGAAATGTAGATTAAAATGTTGTGGCCTAACGTCTGACCAAAAGATGCTGAATACTGAGAGAAAACAGCTGGCGCTAGTCGCTGTACTCTTGATGCCCCAGATGATTTGTTTTTTTGTATTGAAATCGCGTGTTTTCTGCTGTTTTAGATACAGGCGAGCGGCCGCACTGGGACGGGTGGTTCTTCGGCTACCAGCACGACGTGACTGCCTGGAATTTCAGCTGCATCTCCGTTCAAGGTCAAAGTTCAACACTGGTGCCCTGGCTGAGCTCCCAAAATTTGACACATCTCAAGTATGGCCTGTTTTTTTCAACTGTTTTTTTGCGACTGCGACAGGAACTACTGGCTGTTTAGGTTTGCTTTGAACAAAGGTCCCTACTTGTGGCATTTGTTTTGTTTGCAATAGTCAAGGTGTGGACTAGTTTAGTTTGTTTCATATAGAACTCGGGTGACCAATGCGTACCCGTCGTAACCACACAGCAGCTGAGTCTATGGGTAGCCGTCAACCGGGGAGGGGCCTGCTACGCGGATTTTTCAAAATTTTGCTTATTTAGGGAGGGGTGTGCAAGCCTGGGAGGGGGAGCAATCCACGCTCATGTATAGTCATATCTAATTAGTCATTCTCATACCTTCCAGTGCATGTACGTGCCCAGGAACAACATGGGACTACTTTCTGACCAAGGAAAAATCAAAAAATACCGATTCTCCCCTTTATTCTCAGTGCAGTGGTATAATGTTATGGCGATCAGCGTGACGATAATTGTGCAGAATAACACAAAGAGTACATAATAGTGTTTCACTCTGTAGAAGCGACACACTTTTGTGTGCTCTTGATGTTACTGGGTGTGAATAATGTAGCAGATGTGTGGCGTGGTTTCAGCTCTGTGATGCTGGATCGGGCGGAGACGATTTTGCACGACTGGTTCGGTGACAAGCACTACTGGCAAGCGCGCAGGTCCATGAGGTGACAGTACTTTATTTGAGTGGAAGTACACTGTGGGTGAAGGTGTTGTAATATGGTTTTGGGGAGATGAGAGGGGGACCATACGGGATGAGTAGGTAGAAAATTGTGGGGAGAGGGGCTTCTTTTTCGTCTATTTTTCTTTCATGAGCCACCGATTTCAGTGTCGTAAGTAGGCTTAAAAAGAGTATACTTAAACTAAAAAAAGTATGCACTTAAACGTACACGTATTTTATACTTTAAATTTGACGTGTGAAACTGTGAACCTAAACTTAAATGTATTTTTACAGCCTAGTTGTGAGCCACTTTTTAGACGTTCGGGGAGGAAGACTGCTAACGTGAGGTGGTTCATCGAACTCACTGGCGTCTGCTAGTCTGGATTGACTTTATTTATATCCGGGCACTCATTTGTTTTCAGGGGCTGTTCACAAATTCGGATTAACTGGATTAGATCAACTGAATTAACTGCAATAACTCGTCATAGGGTTGGAGGATCCTTCCGAAAACTTGCACGTTTATGCAAATAACCCAGAGGAGCAACTGTGTTTAATTTGAAAAAGGTCTCATGCTTCTTTGTTGAGTTGTTCCAGTTAATCCAGTTAATCCGAATTTTAATCTAATCCAGTTAATCCGAATTTGTGAACAGTCCCACAGTAAGCCAGCTCGTTAAGAAATTGGAATCTTCGCACATATGGAAACGTGAAATTATTGACAGGTAGTACATAAGAGGGCGGATGTTAACGTGAATTTCGTCAGTCAATTTTTAGATACGCCAAACATTTGACGGAGCTGGGGGACGAATTCCGTGAGAAGTATCTAAACTCCGTAGACGATACGGACCAAACTATCATGACCGAGAATTGGCAAGACATGGAGACACCCCACGGTATGGAGTGGAAAGGCGAGCGATAGCTGTGTGCTCATTTTTTTGCACTGTGTTTTCTTTTTTTAAAAAAAATCCCTTTTGACGAAAGTGTCAAATTTGTCCATTTTGTTATGTTTTCAGCCGTATATTCACAGTAACCATTCTACCTCAGCTATGCTTAGCATTAAATTTAGTAGTGTGTGTCAAACTGTCAAACTTATACAGAGTTGTTGGTGGTAAGCAAACTCTGTACGATGATTGGTCGAGCGTTGCAGCAGGTGTTTATCTTAAACCCAGTCTAGGTCAAACACGTGATCGTATGAAATACACATAGATTTTTTATTACTACCTATGTTCTATTTCATTCGAAAGCAACGTGTTAGACCGAGTGTAAAGTTAATAGTAAACACCTTTTGTGAATTCGGACCATCAAGAGTACATAATAGTGTCTCACTCTTTATAGAAGAAGGGTGAGACACTCTCCTTTCTGCCTGTGTTATAGCGCAGGCAGATGCGCTCGTCATTTCCAGCCCACATGTTGCCGTTTTATGCAAAATGCGACCTCCGCTTCTGATTGGCTGGACGCCTGTGCACGTGCTCCAATCAGCACGCAGGCGGCCTCACGTGCTCCAATCAGCACACGGGCCGCCATTGCAGCCATTTCATTGTTAAATTTTGCCATGATCGGTCGGGTTGGGGAGTTTTTTGTTTCCGAATTGTATTTTGCCTACATTTTTATCCCCATTTTCAGGAATTATTGCTAGTATGCGCTGACTATGATGTTAACTAGTAAGTTAAATGTGTTTTTGACAATTTTTAGGCAATAGCACGTGGGGCCGCCTGCGTGCTGATTGAAGCACGTGCACAGGCGTCCAGCCAATCAGAAGCGAAGGTCGCTTCTGATTGGCTACCCACATGTTGCATAAAACGGCAACATGTGGGCTGGAAATGACGAGCGCATCTGCCTGCGCTATAACACAGGCAGAAAGGAGAGTGTCTCACTCTTCTTCTATAAAGAGTGAGACACTATTATGTACTCTTGGGACCATTGGTTGTGTTTAGGTACGGCCAAGGGGGGACCGTATCTATGCGTTCATTGGCGCCGGAAGGACTTTGTGCGAGCGCACGGGAAGGAGCTGCCGTCGGTTCGGGGCACGGCACGACAGATTGCTGAGAGACTGGAAAAGTTGCAGCTAGAAACCTTGTTTTTGGCCACAGATGCGCCGCAGGAAGGTTGGTCTATAGACGGACTAAAGCCCGGTTCATACTCGTCCTTGTCCGTATCGTTTTGTCCTTGAGCAATTACAAAAAGACGAAAGGTGCCCTCCCCCGTTTGGTCCGGTGCTCCTACCGTTTTTGTCGCCCCCCACTCCATTTTAGATGAGGCGTCCCCCATAGTCCAAAAGTTACGGTGTTTTGGTGACGTTATAACTGTAGCGATGTCGCTTTGTTGTCATTTTTTGTTTTTTTTTATTTTTTTCCTATATCTGGTCTGGTATCAATGAAGCTATATTTATATACATTACAAGAACATTCTTTTGTATAAAAATAGTGTGTCATCGTAACTTCGGTAGTTTGGTCGACGCCCTTCCCCATTGATAGGTATAGCCACCCCTCCCCCTACTCGATAGAAAGTTACATCACTCGATCCAAAGTGATGCCACTTTCTATTTAACCGGCTTTTCTATATTTTATTGTTATTATTCACTGTTATTTTATTTATATTTCAGAAATCGACGAGCTGAAATCTCATCTTCCCACCAAAATCAAGCTGGTCCGCTACGAACCTCCGCAGCCAGTTTTGGAAAAGTATATGGACGGCGGGGTTTCGATTATCGACCAATGGATTTGCGCACATGCTCGCTTTTTCATTGGCTCCTACGTTTCCACGTTTTCATTCAGAATTCAAGAGGATCGAGAAATTCTGGGATTCAGTCCAAGCACCACTTTTAACAGACTTTGCCCGGATGCGAATATGACCGACTGTGAACAGCCCGCTCAGTGGAAAATTACTTATGTGTGATGTACCTTGGCTTAGGCTTAATAATTAGTTTTCATCATTTTTTAATCGTGAAAGTCAATCTTCGATTGATGTAACTTGTATTTTCAGTTGCTAATTTTTTGTTTTTCGCATTATTTGAACCATTTTTTACTTCGTTTTTTCTAGTTGGTAACCTGTGATATAAGCTGATACTTGAAATAACATTTATTTATTTATACAGTCCATTTCACTTCCCATTGAAGATTTTTTATTTAAAATTTAATAATATCGAAAAATCATGATTATTTATTCGTCGTCAGCTTTATAGTGTACTTTGTATTATCGTGGTTTTGTAATGTCCGTTACTCTTGTCAACATGCATACATCATTTTGCCTTTATTTTTTATTCTGTTTTCATTTTTCACCCGTACGGGTTTGAATTTGTGCTCTTTTTTTGCGGTAATTATGCATACCTTTGTAATGCCCAGTAAACTATGCTGTTGCCTCGGATAATTTATTTTGAAGCTTTTTGAAGCACAATAAGCTAATTGCACCTTGAAACGTTGAGGGTCCCGGCTTGTGCAACATTCTCGGCTAAAATCTCTAGGGTGGATTTCACAAAGGTGGTTTTACTAAACCATTGGTTTTACGTATGTTTTGCATGATTTTCACGTAATTTCATTAGGAAATATTGCCTGATTCGTTACGAATTTTGTGGATTTCCTTAGACCATTGGTTTAGCTTAGTTGAAATTTCAGTAGTACAGAGACCTGCTGCGCTGCAGGTTTCAAACTTCAACTGAGCTAAACCACTGGTTTAAGAAAATCTACAAAACTCGTTAACGAATCATTCGATATTTCTTAATGAAATTATGTGCTAATCATGCAAAACGTACGTGAAACCAATGGTTTAGTAAAACCACCTTTGTGAAATCCACCCGTATTTTAGAATTTAAGTAGGTTTTTGTACACTTGGCGCTTAAAAATAGGCATTTTTGCTAAAATTTAACCATTTAAATTAAATTTCAGCCTAAACTTGTCACAATCTACTTGTTTTTTGGCCAGAAAAAGATAATAATTGTGTCAAGTCAATTTTGAGAGAGTGGTTGTCAAGACTCAGTGGATTCAGGGTCGGAGCGGCCCCACTAAGAAGGGGAGGATACCGAACTTTTTTGTGCTGTTAGTCAGAAACATTGGCATACATTTAGGGAGTGGGGTGACTCATCACCGTTTTAGTTTTGACATGCGGCATGAACGCAAATGTGTGGAATTCAGGAATTACATCATTTCAAAATAGTTTTTGTGCATACGGCCAAAGGTTTGGGGTTTTTACGCAGGTCGTGGGACCTTTGGGGTTGAATTGATCTGGGTCTGGTTATGCCCGGCGGTCGGCCCGCCGGTATCCAGCTCAAGCTGTGCGGATGGCGGATTTTTTCTGACCCGCTAACCATTAAGAAAACTACCATACAATCCATTCATGCTCATGCCGTAAAATTAACTCTGTTATTTGTGTGATTATTATTTCTTAATTTAGCCGGCTAAACGGACATAAGACTGTACGTAGGTAGTTTTCTTAATAGTGCTAATAGTGCTATTCGGTTAAAGTAGCAAAAGCAATGTCAACAAATACTCAGATGTATTCTGTAGAGTTACTTTAATGCGTAGGCAAGGCATCAACCTGAAGCACTAAGTCATGAAGTGTTTACGGTATTTTAAATCGCGTGTCAAAGGTTGGTCGCGGGTCGACTTGAACGGCGTGGGTCATGATGGGTTGATTTTGCCCCGCCTCCATCCCTGAGCATACTCAATTTTATACGGTGGATAAAGCACATCATTATTGTAGGTAAGTTATGTAGGTCTTGGCTGTTTTAAACTCATAACATTTTGAAGTTGTGTGATTTCTACCTAAAGTAACTAATCTATGTTGCCATCTCTTAGGCTTTCCGCTCACAATTCAGTTTATTTGTTTGCCGAGTAATTACTTCCATGATTATGACTCTGTTTAATATCAAGTAATGTTTATGCTGAAACTGCTGGTTAGTACTACTAAATTAATGATTAGTAAGCTATTAATCATATTGATTTAATACACATTAGTCATGTTCTAAATGCGTAATGCGAGCTAATTTCGAGTTTTGATTATATAATTATTAATTTTCTACTAATTGCTTCGGTAGCTTCTTAAGTGTTTTGATTAGCTGTTATATACGTTTTGCGGTTTCAGTGTTTAATAGAGTGTACACGGTTTATCTTTTAATAGGTTTAGCGATAAATTACATATCTATTAAATGACTTATCTACTTATTATATATTGGGTAAGCAGTATTTAGAATGCAAAAAGATTTTAAACAAGTAGGTTTGTAATTTACGCCATATGAAACCAATTTTTAAGACTAGCTGAACATGAGGAATTAGAAACGTCTTGAAATTAAGACGATTTAGTTATGCAAATTGTAGCAACCTGTTACTTGTGTTAATAGCGTCCATTTTAGTGAAATTATCATATGTTACACCGAGCTTATAGGGAAACATTCTTTGAACCGGCGCTGAAATGAGGTTGGATTTTTAAAACCTGTCAATTGCAGCCAAATGGGATTAAAATGCTTTACTCCTTGTGATTTACCACAGCCAAAAGTTATGACAGTTCTGAGCAGGAAATATTAGATAGTTGCAGGTACCTTCATAGTTCGTTTTTTATTGCAATACCTATTTTCCAGAAAAAACGAAAACGATTAATCTTTAGCTATTTCTAAGCTTTAGCAATCAAGTGTAATCTGGTTTAGTGGCAGTTAAACAGTCATATATCAAAATTAATCAACTACTACTACATTATCAAGCCATTCTATTAAATTTCTGTAAACAGTAGTTACGATAGAATCCCAAATATTCTGGTAGTTTGTTGCTTCTTGCATCTTCTGCTAGCAGAGTCTGTTACGGTAGAATTCGACGATAAAGGAAAATGAACTATCTGATACTTGTCATAATTTTGTGTTTGTGCTTTGGACCTTACGTTGAAGCTGCTCCAGGAAGTATGGTTATTGGCAAATGTCTGTGGGCCTTTTCCAAAATTGGATTTAACGGATTAGATTTAAATTAATTTTTAAAATAGCACAGCACAAAATGACAATAGCCTTCTGAAATACATGGCTTACATACATTATCTCGGTGTGTTCCAAGTTTCAGTAAATTACGTTTAACTGGCGCTGCGTTATTGACCAAAGAAAAAAATCTAATCCGATAAATCATATTTTGGATAAGACCCTATGTCGATATAAAAAGCTTGACTGAAACCATAGTGTGGTGTGAAATGTATGAATTAATAACCTAGGCTGCATAAAGATAAGATTAAAAATTGCTTAGGATCATTTTATAGTGTTTGAATGGATTGGAGTAATGGATTTGATTTGACCTAGCAGACATAAGTTACACTTTTTTTAAAAATTATTTAACGTCAATTATATATGCCATTTGAGTGTTTCATTGTGTATAACTCATGTCGCATGATATGTCCCATGCAACAAATTTGTGCCCGCGTGTAATGCATCTTTCCCACTAGTGCACACAATTTTAATAGGTAATCTCTTAACTTCAATATATGTAATTAAGTAGGTAGCAAATTAAGTACAAATACAAGCCTGAAATGACTGTTTTAGAAGTATCAAAAATCTAGATTGGGACTCGAATTCTTGTTTATTTCAGCCAGTTGCAGCAGTAATGCTGACTGCAAAGGAAAAACTTGTTCTAAATTCCACATCGGCACCACTGGCTACATCGAATTGTGCGATCACAAGCGATGTGTTTGCAGTGCCGCGGGACGCGGGGTAGGCCCAGAACTCAATCGAAAGCCTAACTGACGCACACAGATGTCCCGAAGATTCTAAAGCCGCAGATTTGCAAAAAAGTTGATAAATGTTTATTGATGCCATTAAAGTATTTATGTAAATTAGTTGAACACCGAAAGAAAGAGGGTTTGCCATTGCTTTCGGATTGCTGGAATTAGATACCAATGAGCTAGAATTATTTTCATTGTTTTGAGCTAGATTTTTTGAACACCAAAAGAAACTGGGTTTGCCATTGCTTTCAGATAGCTGGAATTAGTTACCAATGAGCTAGAATTATTTTCATTGTTTTGAGCTAGATTTTTTCATTGTCTACAAGTATACTTTGTAGCACGGTCAAGCGTGCTCTCAAGTATTTGTGTACACGCTGTGCGAGAGAAACGCCGAGTGCCACGCACGAGGGTTTCCTTGCACGCGCGCATGCAGATGTATGAAAACAATCTCGATCGTGCTATAAAGTACTTGTATAACGACTTAAAATCTAAATATGACTTAAAAATTAAAGAAATTGCAAAAAAGTCAAAGCTGTTGGGTATCGAACCTACATACTTCTGATCTGTAGTCAAATGCCTTAACCACTAGGCCACAGCTACATCGCCTGATGCTGCTGGGTGCTAACACTAGTGTTAAATTTGTACAAAATATTGTTAACTTATTTACGTAAGAAATTACTGCATAATTTTATCAAGCTACAAATTGTAAGGCAAATTCTTATTTTCTAGCTTCAACATCATGATTATTTGTATTTGCACATGCGTTTTGTTGATTAGACAACTCTTAGTCGAGTGATTGTGAGCAGTGGTGGCTCAGTGTCAGTAGGTAAGATGTCTCGAATTATAATTTGCTTGTTTTTTGGCGTTGGTTAGATTCCCGGGTTTCTAAGGTTTTAAGTATTTAGTGTGCCGTACAAGTGCCGTGCGTTACAACGTACAAGTACTTGTACGCACGATGCAACGTGCGTACAAGTACTTGTATGCACGCCGGAGCGTGCACAAGAACTTGTACAGCGCATTTGCAGCATAGGGTACATCGGCCAAGGAGTTATACAAGTAAGGGTTGTAGCATGGCTGCGAGTGCACTCAGATTTGTATGCACGATGCTCTGGGAAGCTAGCGCGCGAGTGCTTTGCACGAGGGCTTTCCAAGCAGAGTTGTATACTAATATCTGAGTGTCAGTGCTAGCCATGCTACAACAGACTTGTCACATGGCCTCAACACAAATGAAAAGCAATTAGTATTGGTAGTGGTAGGTTTCGAACCCATGCACATCTGACTTCAATTCCAGAGTCAGGGCCGTAGACGCCGCTACGCTACCTTGGATGGGAAATGTTTACATGACAGCATTATTGAGTTAGTATTTAGTTACGGTTAGAAGTCATTGAGCAGAATACTTAATGACATTAATGAGATGGAACAGCTAAAATAACTGGTGTGTATGAACAAGCCTACGTAACTAAAAGGAGACTACAACGGCCCTTCGCACTGTACGCACATTAATTTTATCACAACTTGGGTTTTTAATAACTGGTTCTGAAGCAGCGGTGGTCGAGTGGTTACGATGGATGATTAAGAATTTTGATGATGTGGTGCGCAATGGCTCGATTCTTTCCGTTCCGAGGTGTTTTCTTACTTCTAGCAAGCGTGCGACAATCTTTGAGTGCACGCTGCGTCGATTTCGGTAATGCTTACAGTGTTTTCAGAGAGTGCAACAAATCTGTGACTGCACTGTAACTTAGTAGATTACAGGAGCAGCACATATCAGAGATTTGTAGCATAGTTAATTACATAGAGGCCATGTGACAACTCTGTTTATTGTTGCGGCGACAAATTCTCAGCAACTAAGTTCCCCGAAAGTTGCCTCGTGTGAACAGGGCTTTAGTGAGAGTGGCTCAAGACGGTTTCACGGTGTGAGAATTGGGGGAGTTGACAGTGTATTAAAAAAGCCCCCAGGCGTAGAGAATAACGCCTAGCTCCGAGCTAGGCTTGCGGGATAATCGCCTGTGAGACATTTTGTAGATAGGCCCAGGGGCCTGTTGCACAAAAGTCATAAGCAATAAGTTCATATGTTAATATGTTCATATGTTAATAAGTTATAAGCCCTATGAATCTGCGTTGCACAGAAAGCCTATTGTAATAGGCTGAATTGTCATAGGTACAATAGGCTAAGTTCAATAAGCTACGCATAGTCTAGCGTGCGGTTTCATATGTGTCCGAGTGTGCGTGTGTGTTTCGTTTGGCAATTTTTTGCAATAACTTTTTTCAGCATCATTTTTGGCCAACAGTTCTTGAAGAAAAATTGTTCAAAAATGGATGGGCTTTCATATGATGTTAATACCATCTACTTTTGAATACTTTAATTTTTTACCTATTTTAAGGCTTCTTTTTCAATTTTGTTAGGACAATTTCAACTTCAAAAATCTTGACAAATGCTGAACCAAATTTCAAAATTTTTTGGGTATGCATAGCAGCACATAAGTTTAATTCAAAAGTACAAAAAGTTTTTTCCGAAATTGTGTAGAAGTTTAGTACAGTTGAGTTAATAGGTAGTACCTCAGCCTATTGCAAAACAGCGAGAATTCATAAGTGTTTTGCAATAGGTGCGACAGGCAATATGCTCTTTGTGCAACGCGAGCTTATTGCACTTATGACAAACAACTTATTGAACTAATGCTGCGCAGCCTATTGCTTATTGCTTATGAACATATTGCTTTGTGCAACGCAAAGCCGGCAATAGGTATGAACCTATTGCACTTATTCACTTATGAATGCGTTTGTGCAACAGGCCCCAGATCACCACAGGCGTCCCGTCACAATAGCAAAGCTCTCAAAAGGCCTAACTACACCACTAATTACTGTAGAAAAGAAATCCTTAAAACACTGACATCAGATACTTAGCTCAGCTTACTTACTCACTCACTGCATTGCCTTTGTTGCCTAGAGTCCGACACTAGCCACACTCAAATTCATAAACCACGAATGAGAAGGGGATGTTTTAGGGCTCTTTAACACTAGTCGCATAAATGACCTCCCATCTATAAATATGGTTAAAATAATTTGGTTCTTTAGATGAGGTCATGTAGGTCATAATCGGGTGTATTATCACAACTAGTGGAGTTTCTGATTAAATTTTTGTTCCTTCGAGAGGAGGAACTATTGTTTTAAAACGAACTGTTCGCAGCGTTAAACGCTGCGGAGCCTGAGCAGGCTGCATAGCCTGTATGTTTTGTGTGTGTTTTGAGCCTGGGAGTTGACTGCTGCTTTTTGTCTGCGTATATTCGTGAAGATTAATTATCGATGTAGAGTGTTGAAGTGTAACTTTTTCAGCCTCGGCACCGTAATGTTTCACCAGCAGTATATAAGAGACCCTGGATAACACTGTTTATCGCTTCTTAGAGCTGATGTGCTCAGATTAAACCGTGATATGACCCTGCAGCGGGATGCTTAATAACCTGCAGCACTTTTTTGTAAGTGTACGTAGCTACGTATTTGCAATAGTTAGGAATAAGCTAGGTGGTAGTTTTTGATACGCAGTGGAATTTAGAATAAGCTATGTAGTAGGGTAAGTACCATAGGTTACGAACTGTAGCGTACAGTTAAGGGGGTAGTGACGCGAAAGCAGTCGATTTTGCGTGACTGTAGAACTTTTTCAGTATAAGATAGGACACTGTTCTTGATATATTCTGAAAATACGTAAGGCAAGTATTTTCGCCAAGTTTCAGCAAAATTGATGCAGCATACAGCTAGCAGTTAAGTCGCAAAGTCGGAAAAATGACGCTTTGAAAACCTATTCACATTCGATAATTTCGTCACAATAATAAATTTTTTGTTTTATTTTTTTAGACAGACTAAAAGCACATATGCTCTAGTTTATGTACACAAAATTTAGTGCGAATTGCTTGAGTGGTTGCGGAGTAATACATGTTTGAACTGTGAAACTGTGCGTAAACTGTGAAGTACTCACAGCAATAATGATAAATTGTGAAAAATTTAGACGCTTATTTTAAAATCAAAAGAAAAACGAACCTTCATTTTTTATTTTTCTTATTTGTGGCGAAAAATTGTGCGTCAAACCATTATAACCATTGTCTGGCTTACAAATGGTGATTAGTTCAAAATATTCGCAGATATTGGTAGTCTAGTGTCTGGCAGAGTTTATTTGACACCACATAGCATTTTACTAGTTTTTCAGTGAACGAACTATGTCAAAGCAAAAAGGTCTCTTTTCACAACCTATGAGCAAAACTGGTTTCACGACACTACCCTCTTAAGTACATTGGAAAATAATGGCATAAATATAAATAACAAATGCCAGCAAAATAAATACAAAACATATAGTGTGATGCTGATTTTGGGTTGACTGTAGTCACTGACTAGAAAATAAAGTCGGTAACGCTGACTGAGTCATGTAATGTTAATTTTGAGCTGTACTGAATTTTTGCCTAGTTGGAGCCGGGCCTAACATTTTGCCAGAAACTAGAGAATATATAAGGAGCGCCATGCCGAATATTGTTCCTCATTGAGATCGAAAAAAGACGTTTTTGTTAGCAAACCCTGCTTGAGATTACATACACACAAAACTATTATCAAAAAATATAAAAAACATCAATCATAAACAAAAGTATACAAATTCAATCATAACAAAAATATAATTAAAGGTTATCAATTATCAACAAAAGTATACACAAAAATACACAAAAATATAGCTTAATTTTAGCAAGTTTTTCGAGCTATTCAAATTTCAACTTTGTGTTAGTTATGCATGTTAATACCGTTGGCTCTGGTATCAATTAGAAAGCGTCAAGTTAGAAAACAAACCCTTTTTCCATTTTGGAGAAGGACATAAGAATAGCTCGAGACGTTGCGCAAATTATCGAAAAAATTAGAGAAACACTTTCTTCATGGCTGGAAATTTCTTCTTTCAACTTTGGAAATCTATTTCTTCTCATCTTCGTTTCTTCTTTTTCTTCTGCCAGTTGCAAGAAATATTGCCGAATTTGGGAAGGAAAGATTCCAAACTGGTTGGCTTTTTTCGCAACTAAAAACAAATACAAAATCGAAAAAAGTCCAACAAATCTCTCAAACTGAAAGATTATATATAGTCGAAATATACTTCATGGAAAAAAATAACAATCATAATACTCTACCTCCTCTGCTGAAATCATCACAGAACGAACCCCAGCGTCACTGACTGCAGTCATTGCATTGACGTCACAGGTACACTAAGTATAGTTAATTGAGATCGTTACTGTATACTTATAACACATCGGTAATCCGGTGACGCTAGGAACATCGGTAATCCGGTGACGCTAGGAAAACTTTTCAAACGGTGACGCTAGGAAAACTTTTTAAATATAGAAAACCATTAACAAAAAAACACGCGTAAAAGCATCCTAACAAAATTTTATCATTTTTATTCAACACCTAAACCAATTCATGAGATATTGTCAAAACCTAAACCAATTCTTATCATTTTTGTCAAAACTTAATTCCTATGATTTTTGTCAAAACCTGAACAATTCTAATCATTTTTGCCAAACCTACACTAATATTTTTTCCCTAAACCTAAACCCATTCTTATGATTTTTGCTTAATACCTTAATGAGGAACACAAGTTATTCAAACAAAGATCTGGAATCTGACCTTTTTCCTGTTTCGGGAAGAAATATCGATAAACAAATATGAAGCAATGTCGTAAAAAGAATTCTATTTCATTTCTGTGTAAATAGGATCTCAGTTTACAAGTCTGAAGCCGCAGAAATCATGTCACTAAAATAAGTGGCGCATCTATTTCTTGTCAGATTTGAAATGAAGTCGCATAGTGTTCGTACATTAATTTATGAGCTAGGTTCTCAATAATTTGTATTATATATAATTTTTCTACGTACCTTGTTTCTACGGTCTGTTACTCAACTTAAGTCTTACAATTGTAACAATTGTATAATTGTATAACAATTGTATTGTAAGGTCTTACACCAACGTATTAAGTACCTTTAATGACAGCTTGCCCACACCACAGGTTTGCTGAGAGCGCTTGTACCCTCTAGTTTGGTTCCAAGAAGGCATATAGATCCTGAAACAAATAAGCTGCAAATTTTGAGTTTATTTAGGCTTAAGCACAACAAGCAGCAGTTTTATGCAAAAGTTGTCTGCTACTTGTATCACTTTCGTAAAGTTTTGACCTGTCGCTTTGCAATCTTATTTCGATGGTATTATTGTGTGAATCAAAATTATATGAATTTCGTCAAGTTCAGTACTTCAGTGACCCGCCCGAGCACCAATGTAAGCTTAGTAGAATTAATGTAACACATGATTGGAAACCTGGGCCCGATTTATCGAAGCGAAATGTTCGTAATTTGTCAAAACAAAGTTTGCCATCGAAAAAACAAATTTTCGTCATTGAAAATTTTTTCCATGACAAACTTTTGTCATTCAGAACATAATGTTCTAAAAGACCAAAACTCGTCATCGAAAAATTTTTCAAAGACGAACACTTGTTATAGATGACAAAAATTTTCGATGACGAACATTTAGCTTCGATAAATCGGGCCCTGGTCCACGCACGATTCATTTCGGCTAAAGCATCAGATCAATCCCGCTTTTTTTTGCCAAAACGTCAGCATTGCATCTAAAATTTTTGAGAGTTTGCAAAAACGTTTTTGGCCGTATTAGCCCCTTTGCTAAAACAAAATTTTAAGTTTAACTGTCATGTCACTTTGGGCTAAAAATATTTCGAAGGTTTATCCGATTTGCTAAAATTTTCTGACGAAAAACCTTCACTCACCAAATACTGAAATAATTTAAAAACCGATAGGTATGCCCAAGCAGGTACGTTTGATTTCAACTAACTTTCAGCTAAAATGTTTGTCATGTCCTATTGAACGAGGATAATACTATGCAATGATTATTAAATTATATTAAATAAAATTATATTAAATTAAGGAAAAATCATCGTTATTGAAATCTCGATTATCAAACAACATATTATATGTCATTTATCATTCTAAGTTTAAGGGCCCATTCAAACAGACGTACATACAGCTACCCAATTATTTCAGTAAAATTAAAAGCAAAGAAAAATGGAAGAAATTTTGGACGAAAGAAAAAGCAAATGAAAGAAAAATCAAAGAAAAAGAAAGAAAATTTAGACGAGTAGTTGACTAGCTGTCAACTCGTTACCTAACTTAAAATTAATTGATAGTTAATTGGCCTAGGCGCATATTGATAAATACATATATGCATAGTTTTGCACGCACACATATATATGTAGCAACCGCCACGCACACATCCTCATGTGTAGCTGTCTGTTATTAGAGAAAGGGACGGGTGAACTTTTGACTTGACAAAACTTTGTTACTTGACCTGACAGGCATCCAACAACTTTTCTTTGTTGAAAACCGAAAGAAAAACGAAATGAAAGAAAAATCAAAGAAAAATGAAAGAAATTCGGAAGAAAAAGAAAAAGAATTTTCCTGAAATAATTGGGTAGCTGTATGTCCAGCTTGCATATGTACCGCACGTACTCTACCCGGATTGGTCGTCCCGGATTGGCTGCGGCTCCACCCGGCTTGGTCGTCCCTATTGGCTGTTGTCAAGCGTCAAGCGTCAAACCTAAACCAATATTATGTAGGTTAACGACTCTCATTGTGGAAAGGGTCAGTATCATTGGTTCAACTCCGGCAAATGCCAGTTTTGAATCAAGATTCTGACCTGAATATTAAAATTACTAAAGTTTTAAATCGTAACAGTCATATTCGACCCAATGCTACAAGTATATAATGCCACAACCTCTTATATCTATGTTCCTATCCATTATATACCCAGTCGTCAGTTCCAACACTAAATAGCTAAACCTAAGCAATTTGCATCCTAAAAATTACATATAAATAGTATAAAATTGTTCTACATATAAACTACACTTAGTTGTACCCACGTTTACAATATTACTATCATTATATATGCTTAATGCTTATTATAACTAGAATATACTGAGAGCGATTCAGCTAAAAAGTGATGATAGCTAAAAAAAATTCTCGCAAAAAGTCAAACTTCTTTCGCCTTTTTTTCAAAGTAGTTTACTACATATGTCTTGCTTTTCCATTTTTTTCTCATGCCGAAATTAATTTTTATTAAGCTGAACAATATTAAGCTGAAAAAATCTAAAATTAATTGTTTATAATTTAATACATATTGTAATCACAACAGAAAGTTTTCGATTAAAAATTAAAAAAATAAAAATTGCAGTCTAAAACGAAAGTGAAAAAATTGTTCAAAACATTTTTGACGCAGTTAATGAAAATTGAACGGATCCAAAACAGCAAAAATTATAAACTACTTATTTACTAAACATAAACATACATATATAAAAAAATATAAAATAATTTATACATGCAAAAACAAGACAGAAGAAACAAGACCAAAATAAAAGAATTCGGACAAATACTGATTTAAATAGTTTACAAAACAAATTCTTGGCGTTAAGGATGTAATTCAAAAGTCAGTTGCTGCGTCAAGAAAGTTTTGATTAAAAAATACTGAAAAGAAAAAAAGAAAAACCTAAAAAATAAAACATCTTCAACGGTCGAAGATCAACCGAAGAAGGCACAAATCATAACACTAGAACAATAATTATTTATTGTGCTAATGTTGGTTTTAATCAAAAATACTGAACCCTGAAGCAACATCTGCCTCAGTGTTTAGTATTACCTACTTAATAGGGTCAATTCATATTTTGTTACGGCCTCATAATACTATCCTAATAATACCCTCTATTATAGTATCAATGTTTACACAATGGTATAATACAGGGTATTTATTGCACAATGAATACGCGCCTACAGCAAGAACTTGAGAATTAGCAGTTTTGATACGACAATCAATTACATCCGACATAAGCTTCAAGGTCAAGGTTTTTAACCCAAAAGTAACCCCCTATACCACCTAAATCTAGCTATGTACGTACGGCACATATAAGGATCGATTCATACTTACAGCCGATGTCCGTTCAGCCGTTAAAATTATGAAGTAATTACGCTAAAATCTAATCATATACACTATTAGTGGCGTGTTTTGTTTGTAATTTTGCCGGCTGAACGGACATACGGCTGTAAGTATGAATCGACACAAACGGGGCCTTTCCAGCCCAAAGACAGAAATCCCACCAACCATTCCCAAAACCTGACCTGAAGCACGAAAGCGATTGTCGTAGCGTCAACGTCACAAAGTGTATTTCTTTGCGACAGGAGTACATAATGGCTCATACAGATGACTCATTATGTACTCTTGACTTGACAAAGTTTAATCAGGGTCTTTTCATGCGTTTTGTATACAGTTTGTTTAGCGTAAAAGTTTTCTCGCTATATTTTACGGAACTTTTTTATCGGCTATACGGACATACGGCTGAAAGTATGAATTGACCCTTAAGCTTAAACCTAAAGCTTAACCTAAGATCAGAAAAATACTAAATACTAGGCCAATAAATTGGACTAGTATTTGGTATTAAATACTGCACTGTACCGTAACGGTACAGTGCAGAATTGCAGGGACAGTTTGTATACCAAAGTAAATCCTTAGAAGTTTATACCAAACTAAATTCTTCCGAGTACCCAAACATGATTCGTCCAAATATCAGAGATAAAATGCGAAGTTGTCCAAAACCTAAATTCCTATCTGGTCAGCTAATGCGTTGGGGGGGATTTCTCATAGCAATGCGTAAATATACTCAAGGAGAAAATCTGTCACAGTTAAACTACATGAATAAAATGTAGGTATATACATAACAAAATCTAAACATAATAAACATAACATAAAGAAGACATTGGAATCACCTTCAGCGCGGCATTTCTTCCGTTTGTTTATGCAAATCATGATTGCTGCCTCCGAGATCTAAAATATTTAACAGTTCATTAACAACAAACATATGTACGTTTGGTCTGACAGTTTTAAAGCAGAAAAATGGGTCTTGTAGGAAACCAGTTAAGCGGATCTAATTTAAATTTGGTTCCTGTTTTGAACTGGGTTCAGTCTCAATTTTTTAGTCAGTCAACATATAATTTTCCAAGGCTCATCACAAGTTAAAACAGGACAAAATCGCAGGGATCATCTAATCGTAAAGCGAAATGCTCACTCTAAAGAATGTAACTCACGTAGCTAAGCTGACATCTGCTACATTTTTCAACCAATGGCCTAGTAAAACAAATAAAACTGGAAGCGATATTTATTTCAGCTAACTGGCAACTAAGAAAACTTTTACTACAAAAGATCATATCTTATGATTTACCGAATTAGGATTACGACGGTTAATAACAGCACTGAGTAATTACACCAGACTAAAATTACTAATTACTAACTAAACACCTTTTATAGATAAAGCATAAAATTACATTTGATCCTTCAGCTCATTTGTTGAGCGAATCTAATCGAATAGGGTAATAACAGTCAAGACATTATTCAGCTTACCCCAGCTGAACGGCAGAAGAGATCATTTTCAAGACGTTCTGAGTTCTGACCCTGGTTCCACCTTCGCTCATCTTCTAGAAAAAAAATTGAAATAGTTTTCCAACAGTATTTTCGTTTTTTTGCGTGTCCCTTCTACTGGGGGACAATAAGCTACACTCAAATCATAACCAGTAATGCTAATGCTATTGGGTAAAACCCCCCTAAATTGATAACATTTCGGACAAACACTGTCCTACAGCTGTGACTCGAGCACTATGTCTTTGGGTTGTGTGCGCTATTGGCTTCAGCTCGTACAATTTCCTCAGTTTTATGCTCGAAAATACGCTCGACCCGGTCAAACCGGTAAATGGGGTTAACTTATAAAAGCCAGCTGCTGTTACAACCTATTACACCGATCACGGCTGCGGCAGGTTACAAGACAAAGCAAAATTTGATTCAAGTTCAAGATCAATTTTCACTCATAATATCAATGTGATCATTGAAGCCTATTCTTGTTCCTTCGGTTGATTATACGATTAACTTACCGTTAAAAAAAGTTTTCACCCCTTTGCTCCAGAATATTTGATTGCAACCAAAACCGATTCTGCAGACGCATTTGCAAACCAGCAACTACCAACGGAACGCAGTGGACCCGAAATTGCTATATATACTGAGAAAATGTTTGACTGCACACTCATTTGCATATTTGTGCATCACGTGACCTACTGTTACACCAATCATGTTTTAGCAACGTATATCTGTACGTACAATATCAATCCATAACATTCTGAATCCTATTAATGCAGTCCACAGGTGCATGAATATCACTGGGCAAAACCTGGCCCGTGGATTTATTGTTTTTGTCACTGTCGTCGGCTTCGTCGCTGGATTTCATGCACGGGAGGTTGTATTCTTTGAACCGCTCACGAATTGACATTTCGGGGTGTTCCACTGTTGAACAAACAAAGTATGCGCATGTAGTAGGTATGCATACAGACGTAGCCATGGTCAAAAATTGTACCTATGCACTGTAAGGAACTAAGGAGTCAACTTATGCCCTTTAGTCAATGGCGAGTAATGAATAGTGTTCTAAAATTGGTTCTGAAATACCAATGGATAACATACTGTATTCAGAGATGCACGGGAGCAATCGGCAAAAGGGGGCACCCGACTCCTGGCGGAAGGGGGTGTGGTCCTGGTTTTGGCTTTTTTCTGGCTACAGCCAAAAAATTTTCACAATTTTTTTATTTTAAACTCATTTTGGGGACAATTTTTCGGCTGCAGGCAAATTTTTTTTTAATTTTTTGGTTTTTTACGCATTTTTGGGGCACTTTTCTGGCCATCAAAGGGGAGTGGGAAGTTGAGGGGCGGTGCCTGCTGTCTGAGGGGGGTGCTGACTGCCGACCCCCCTGTGGGGGGGATACCCCCCATGTGCCTCTATGACTGTACAATCAGCAAGGAGGTAACCCTCGGAATTGCTATACTAAATTTCCCTTTTGAGGGAAATGTACTGATATACATCACAAAGTGCATATTCAGTACCTTCAGCTAGTTCAGGTGAAATGAAGGTCATCTGTTGTTCAGTGAGGCGATACTTATTGAGCTGACTTTTGAAGATGTGCTCCCTGACTTTGGAGGAGGACTTTGTGTGCGGCAGTTTCACGATTTTGTGCTCCCAGAACTTGTCCTTTTCCAGCGAGCCCATGCGCCCGTGCAGCGTGTCTGTTAAGATGTAACCGCTCTAAACGAATATAGCACAAGTTAGACAGCACTGTCGAGAAAGGGAAAAAAAGAACAGAAAGACAGCATCATCATCAGAATGACCCAGGGGGGATTCGAACAACCCATTCCTGGATCTGCAGACCAGCGCTTTACCGTTGAGCTACTGGGCCGACAATGAGCTGTTGTAAATCCCTTTAAGTATATACATAAGGGAATATATATGATTTAATTAAACTTGAAAGGTAGACACCGGGAAAGGAACATAGCCCCTTTTAGGGGCTACTTGTTAAACTTCCTCTGACAAACTACGTCGGAATCAGTAGGTCTAATCATAGCTGGATAGTGGATAAGTGTTGATCTTCAAGTATGTCAAACATTTATATAACATATACATAAAGGTAACTGAATGTCAAATTACGATTAGGAGAAGTCAAGCCTAGGATGCAGTCTAATAACCGCACTCTCAGTACGACGAAAGACGCCCTCAAAAGTTCACTCATATCTCTGACACTCACTAATATCGCACTCTAATATCTCACTTCACTCTGACAAATTCGAGAGGAGTCGCAGAAATATACTCGACCCTACTTTCTACACCAAAATACCGTTCCAAATTGTTGTAGACCTTTAAGTTCAAACGTTAAAATCCAATACATTATCATACTCACAAAGAATTTATTACAATGTTAAAAACACTAAAAACTTGCAAGCAAACCGAAGTATACATTAAACTTTCTCAAAAACAGGCGGGTAAATCTAACTAACGGCGTCCGTACGCTAACTTTTATAACACCTGACTTGTGCGAGCTTGACTTGCTCCACAGACGTGCCATAGTGTTGAACATTATAGGTAACAAACTTTCAGGCAATTAATGTAGAGGGTTTCTTCTCCCCGCGTTTTTGCTACTGAGGTGGCTTTTACCCTGGCAAATTTTTGACCTTCCGCAAAAACTGTAAGGTCTGGAGCGGTGAAGCCGGCGGCAGCACTTAAAATCGTTACGCCTATGAAATTTTGGATACATGAAACGAAATGGATACATGAAATTTTGCTGGTTTACGCATAAACTCCAGGAGCTAACTGCCGAAAACTCGGCAGTCCACTTTGCGACCGTGGAATGTAAAGGGGGCATCCTTGCCAAACACACGGATCATGTTCTAATGGATGTCGGCAGGCGCTTTCCCGTCCCGAACAAATTACTTGATCACCATAGCCCACAGCTCAATATTCGAAAATTCCGATTTTGATCGACAACAAAACAAGCAAACCCATTAAATGCATTTTATATAAAACAGGCATGGTCCAAAGTTTATAGACGCAAAGCAAGAAGTTGATCCCGGCAATCCTAAGTTGGTGAGTTCACGAACTTTTCAAGTGCCACTCGTATGACGCGAGGCTGTGCCCCGCCTGCTACTAATGTTTATACAACTTGGCTGTGTTACCTTTCTTTTTACAAAACCAAAACAATATTCTTTATCTATTTCTACGCGTTAGCAATCAAGTGGAATCTAGTTTAGTGGCAGTTAAACAGTAATTAGCACTATTTATCACCTGCTACGTCCTAATCAAATCTTTCTATATAATAATAGTACGTCATATTCAAAGGTTGGCGTATTTGTTTTTACTTCAAGAATTTTTTAAAATGATGTCTTTGTTGCCAAAATTTGATAATTCTATAACAATTAAAGTAGATTTTTTTTTTGGGCTTAAAAGGTGGCATTTATAGTTTTTAAAATGTGTTCCATTTACATACATAGGTATATATGTTTCTGTTTGTAGCCAAAGAAATTTGACCCATTGGGGCAAAATTCCCATTACTGCCACTGTAAACTTCGATACTATGTTTTTACGCGGCCCCCGAGGGGGCCGCGATATACTATATTCAGTATCTGATTCTCCTGTGCAATTTCGGGTAGGTCGAATTTCTAGTGTTAATTAACACTAGAAAGGCAGGTACCTGCTGATTTGTCTCTTTCTTCATAGTTTGTGTCTTTCAATCACACACGACACAGGTGGCAAGTAACTTTCAAAACGGAATTGTAATAAAAGATACCTAGCGCGGGATCGATCCACTGCCGTTTTGATTCACGAACAGACGTTCAGCTCAACCATTTGAACTAACCGTCCGCTGATATTACTAGCTTTTAGACGCACTAAGAAAGTTTCACAGAGCTACATTGTACATACAAGATACATTTAAGACATATATACAACTGAAACCGATGCAAACTTCATAACACTTTTTATCAGATTTGTGGTTCCAATTTCCAAAACCTTCAAACAACCCATGCATGATAAATTACACTATTTTAATATAATTTGCTATCTCTGAAGTTTTACGAAGTTCTATTATCTGTCAACGAATGCACATATTCTTACATCAGCAGCAGTTATCACTTTATTCTTCGTGGTCTCATGGTGTAATGGTGAGCATGCTGGACTTTAAATCCAGTCATCCGAGTTCAAATCTCGGTGAGACCGTATTTTTTCCCTTAATTAATTTTTTCAAAATTTTAATTTGTTTTGATCTTGAAAGTCTTCAGAGTTCACTAGAAAAGCCTTGGAGCAACTCAGCAGCAAATGCCTACAGACATTGTAAATAAAAAATCATTTTATCCACAATTAATGGCCGCGTTTAATATTTCCTTTGGAATATTGACACTCCTACCTCACATTGTACCACTCCTCACTCAGCAGAAGAGCGTGTTTATGGAATAGAAATACACCGCAATATACAGTCGGTTTCAAATGAAAATAGATTCTAGGCGTCGGGATTGGTGATGAAATCGGACGCGTCGGATGATGTCATCCGACGCGTCGGGTGATGTCATCCGACGCGTCGGGTGATGTCATCCGACGCCCTCGGTTATGCAATCCGACGCCTAGAGTTTTGCCAGCCAGTGATTAATTAGCTGTCAAAATTCAAGCCTAAAGTTTTGAATAGGGGTGGTTTCTTCAGTGCAAATGCTACCTTATTTTATTGTTTAGTTTTTTTAACTAATAAAAATCAGAATTCAGTAGATAAAATTACCTTATATTTAAAGAAAACAGCTATTAATCAACATATGAAAATAAACTATAAAAATTTCGCATAACTCTTTGAGGAGTCACCCTCATAAATTTTTCCTGCAAGCTCTCCAATTTCCAACTCTATGATGCAATCCGACGCCCAGCCAGGCCCGTCGGATGATGTCATCCGACGGCCTCGGTGATGAAACCCGACGCGTCGGATGATGTCATCCGACGCGACGGATGATGTCACCCGACGCGACGGATGCTGCAATCCGACGCGTCGGATGATGAAATGGCGTCGGGCAAATCCATTTTCATTTGAAAATGACTGTAGCTTCCAGCATAAAATCCAATGAGGACTACTATAGTAATATGGACAGTATGGCGACACAGCACAGTTCCACAAGCTGTGAGGGTAAAATGTTAATTTTCTTTTTGCAAAAAAACTTCAAACCCAGAATATAAGGGTGGGTTTTCACAAAGGTGGTTTTACTAAGCCATGGTTTTACGTATGTTTGTATATGATTTGCACATAATTTCATTGCGAAATATAGCCTGATTCGTTACGGATTTCGTAGATTTTCTAAATCCATGGCTTTGGCTCAGCTGAAATTTTAGCAAAACAGAGACTTGCTGCGCTGCAGGTTTCAAATTTCAACTGCGCTAAAACCATGGTTTAAGAACATCTACGAAATTTGTAACGAATCAGGTGATACTTCGTGATGAAATTATGTGCAAATCATATAAAACTTACGTAAAACCATGGTTTAGTTGAACCACCTTTTCCACCCCAAGCGTCTGATATTCATAAAATAGCATGATAAACACGTCTCAAAAAGAATTGCATTCTAATACTGTATAAATTTCATCTTCACGTTGCCCAATAGTGCACAACTTACAGCTTCCTCGGTTTCTAGGTCTCTGTTCAACTATGCTATCCCAACGCCCTGTTTCAATTTTCAAATCATGTGCCTGAAGTCCCAACTTTATTAAAGCATGTAAAATTGTCTTTTGCTTTTGATGTGAAAAAAGTAAGGTTCGGAGAAAAAGTATAATTTATATTTATAAGTCTAAACCAGATTGATCATTAAATTTGAGAGTGAATTCAAAATTCACAATGGCATAACATTTCGCAAACGTGAGCCATTAGAGCCACAGGCAAAATTCAAATTTTGTCTATTGAAACACGAAAGCAACCCAAATTAAAATAAAACCAAACATCAATTAAAAAAATGTTAAAAAATTTTCGTGAAATTTGGGTAGCTGTAGTTTGTGCTCATGAGTCTGGGTTTGTTTTTGTTTTGAAACCACGGCACACCGTTGTCCTAATGGCACCTTGTCTAAAGTTACTGTATTTTTTGGTAGTGGGGAAGTGGTAGGTAGTTGGCTGGTTCTGCCCCGATACAATTAATGGTTTTTTGCAAGTTACTAGTGAAGATTGCCTGAATTTAACTCTGTTAGCCTAGGAAATGTGTAACCACCTGTAGTGGTGTTGTGTCAGAAAACCTGACTAATCCTCACTACAGTAACTACTACTACTACTACTTTATTACAGTACTATCTGGTGACCAGTACTTGGCTGCGTTGATCCTCGGGGGTGTGGGTATAACAGTTTCAACAATGCGGCGGTTTAGTACGGTTAGTGGGTGCAGTGCGGTATGCGTTCTCGTCCGAACCCGCCGCGTCTCAAGTGGTTTTGTGTATAACTAAGTACAACCGGAGGGGTAAACTCCGACTTTTGCTTTTGACAGAAGTTATTTGCTGTGTAACAATTTCCGTATGTGTTTATTCGTAGGCCTTCATCTTGCATCCTCTACAAGCAGATATCTTTACTGTAGTATTGGACGATAAACGAAAATGAATTATCTTATAATTGCCATCATTTTTGGTTTGAGTTTTGGACCTAGCGCCGAATCTGCTCCAGCCGGTATGGTTTTTTCCATGGCAATATCTAGATTGATTCAAAAGGCTAGACCTAAAGCAAAGTGTGGTTAACTAGGGCTGCTTATCGATAAGATTAAAAATTACTTAGCACCCACCTTATAAAATTGATTAAATGAATTGCAGAAATTTGCCAATAACTCATGACATCGTTTATGAAAGCAGACATAATTAGTTAAAAATGACAACTTTAATGCTTTATGTTTCCAACTATTGTACAATATGTGCATAATCTACCTAGATTTGAAGATGAGCAACAAAATTTGAATGTAATCCGTTTTTACGCGGCAGCCTCAGCCGCCGCGTATATACTATAATGCAAAAGCTCTTTTAGCATGTATCTTCGCTCAATGTGTAAATTTACCTTGACAATCTGGTAGGTCACAAAAATACACTATATTTGTGGGTGTGTGTAGTGTATTGTGTGTGCTGACGCTAGGCTGTGATATAGCCAGCGCTTATAGTAGTAATAATGACCGCCGCATCATTACACATATTGTTTCCTTCACACATCAAAGCGTTCACTAGGCTGCATCGTCTGCGATTGTACCATACTGTTTGTGTCGGTGCAGACTAAAAGATAGATTTTAGTAATAGATTTTTTACTGACACAGCAAACTTTTAATAAGGTTGCTTTTAAAAACTAAAAAAATAAAAGACTATAAAACACTAGAAAGTCTGCTCAATTTGGAAAAAATTTAAATTAAAAAAAACAATTTTGAAAGCCATTACGAAGCAGAAAGACTCACCGGAAGAGTTTCACAAAAAATAAGTTAGATAAACTACAAGTTAGCGATTGCTGCAAAAAGTAGTTTATAAATAAAAAAGCTGGTTATTTTATCATCAGACCTTATTGTGGTTTACAACGTACAGCGGTTACATGTTTTGTCTTAACTTGAGATCATGCAAGCCGCATTTATGATTGAACTAAAGCAGATTTGGGACCAATTCCTTTACCGGATTAAACGGACTGGACTTAATTTAAGTCCGAAGTTTTGGAATGGCAAATCGGGTTAAACGGATTAAACGAGTTAATTTTAGTTTGACCTAATTCCAAAACTGCCACGGGAGTAAACGGATTTAGCATGCACGCTAAACATTAGCGTGCATACTGCATAATTTTTGGTCCATTTAGTCTGATTGAAAAGCAGCGCCCTAAAAGTTGAGCATAATTTTTATACCGTTTAGTCCGATTGTAATTAACCCTTTAATCCGGTAAAGGAATAGGCCCTCAGAAAACAGATAGTTGTTCAGATATATATATATATTTGCGACTTTTTTTTAAATGTTTAAAAACAGCCAGCTGATGCACAATGGAATTTAAAGCTGTGGCAAATGTTTTGTTTTGAAGAATAGTTTTTACTGAAATGGGTTATGAAATTATGAACTGTTATTATTATGGGTTTTACTGAAATTATGAAACGTTTGCAATAAATTTATTCGTTTCCAACTTTGAAAACTTTCATCATAATTCAGAAAGCAAGATTCAACTAGGAAAGCATGTGGCCCAAGTGTAGTGTGTCCTACATTGTTAACTTTGTTGCAAATTTGCTAACTTAAATGGCCAACTTGGCCAACTAACTTTAAATAAATTTCTAGTAAAAATGTAAACTTAGAGATTTGAACTTGACTTTATTTCAAGTAGTGAAAGTATCGGATGTTCAAGTTGGCCAACTGAAGTTGGCCAAGTTAGCCATTAAGTTGGCCAAGTTGGCCAAGCAGCTGGCTAACTTGACCATTTCTGATAGCACAAGACCAGGACGGTGTGTCTCCGGATGTGCCCTCAAAGTTTTTTTAAATAAATTTTAACGTCTTTTTAGATTCATTAATTTCTCATCATCCCACATTCATAGGACAGTTCACAATTTTTTGAAACAAAACTAACTATGTACATATATACATCAACTGATTAAGTTGGCCATCTTCGAAACAAAACTATGTATATCACATCAACTGATTAAGTTGGCCAAATTTGGCCATGTAGGACACTACACTTGGGCCAAAGCATGTTGACGCTTGACATGGTCAAGAGTGCATAATAAGAAGAGTATGACACTGGGCCAATTCCTGGCAGGGGTCGGAATTACAACCTACGACCATTAACTCCAAAAACAGGCCACGAATTGGACCATAGTACCACCCCCACAAACTGGACCCCGGTCCAAAACGTGGCAGGGGTACCCCCCCCCCTACAAACCCGACCCCGGTCCAAAACGTGGGGGGCACCCCCCCCCACAAATCAGACCCTAGTGGTCAAAACCTGGGGGGGTACCCCCCCACAAATTGGACCCCGGTCCAAATCTTGGGGGGGGGGTACCCCCCCCCACAAATTGGACCCCGGTCTGAAAATGGACCCTAGTGCCAAATCAGCCAATCAAATCGCTTCGAAGTCAGTTTTTCAGCCAATTGCACCCATGTTGGCTTTACCCCCCCCCCACGTTTTGGACCCCGGTCTGAAAATAGACCCTAGTGCCAAATCAGCCAATCAAATCGCTCCGGAGTCAGTTTTTCAGCCAATTGCAGCCATGTTGGATTTATTTCAAACCAATCAGGGTGGGCACATGTTTTGATCAGGTAAATTTGTTGGGGCTACTCAACCTCACTTTTTGGCTGTTTGGGTTGCCGACCCCTGCAAATGTTTGGATTTTCTGAAAATCTCAAACACCAAGGGGGGACCCTTGTGAACTTGAAAAAATTTTTGCTCTTGGAATTGGATACAAATTGTTTTTCTTGGGATAATTTGGGTCGCTGATTCCGAATCTGGGGTTGGTTTTTACCGAGGAGCCCCCTGGACCCCGCAGTGACCCCCCCGGGGTACCCCGCCTTGGGGGTCCTCCGGGGTCAAATTTTCGAAATTGGGATTTTGGTGTTTTTAGGGGTAATTTGGGCCCCTGAACACAAATCTGGGGTCAATTTTTGTCTAGAAGCTTCCTGGGCACCCCTATGACCAACTCAGGGTACCTCACTCGTAGGGGTCCTAAGGGGTCAAATTTTTGAAATTGAGATTTTGATGCTTTTCGGGGTAGTTTGGGCCCCTGAACACAAATCCGAGGTCCAGTTTTGCCTAGCACCTCCTGGACCCCCCTCAGGGTACCCCCTAGGGGTCGAATTTTCGAGAATAAAAACTAACCTTTCAAAAATTAATCCAACTTTGGGCAAGCATTGTTGAACACGCAAAACAGTAGCGGAGCAGCCCAACCCCAACCTCACCACAATAACAACTAGTCGGGTGGCTACAACGGGTTGCCGACAGTGGGTAGAGGACCCTCTATTCTAAGCAAAGGACCCTTTATTCTAGGTAGAGGTCCCTCTGTTTGTGTTCAGGAGCTCAAATTACCCCTAGGGACGTCAAAATCCCAATTTCGAAAATTTGACCCCTGGGGACCCCCTGGGCATGGTGCCCTAGGGGGGTCATGGAAGGGTCCAGAGGGGTCCTAGACAAAAATGGACCTCGGATTCGTGTTCCGGGGCCCAAATTACCCCTAGGGACGTCAAAATCCCAATTTCGAAAATTTGACCCCTGGGGACCCCCTGGGCAGGGTGCCCTAGGGGGGTCATGGAAGGGTCCAGAGGGGTCCTAGACAAAAATGGACCTCGGATTCGTGTTCCGGGGCCCAAATTACCACTAGGGACGTCAAAATCCCAATTTCGAAAATTTGACCCCTGGGGACCCCCTGGGCAGGGTGCCCTAGGGGGGTTATGGAAGGGTCCAGAGGGGTCCTAGACAAAAATGGACCTCGGATTCGTGTTTCGGGGCCCAAATTACCCCTAGGGACGTCAAAATCTCAATTTCGAAAATTTGACCCCTGGGGACCCCCTGGGCAGGGTGCCCTAGGGGGGTCATGGAAGGGTCCAGAGGGGTCCTAGACGAAAACGGACCTCGGATTCGTGTTCCGGGGTCCAAATTACCCCTAGGGACGTCAAAATCCAAATTTCGAAAATTCGACCCCTAAAACTCACTTTTTACACCCCCTAATGGCTGAAACATAAACCCAACAGGTTTCGTCCATACACACCAGATCCAGTTTTCAAGGTCACGTGACCCGGGCCCCCGAGGGGCCACGAGTCCATCAAGTTGGGGGATGCTAGTACTCAAGGGGGGGACCCTTCCACCAAAGTTTGGTCAATATCCATAAAGCATTTCATACAAAAAAGTGGCAACATAAAATGCCAACGGATTAATATTAATAATAATAATATTAATAATAACAAGAACAACAGCAAATGCAAAGAACAACACAACGAGAACAACAAAAAACAACATAGGAAAAACAACCCTAAAAGCACTATAAACATTACAGACTACGTCCATATCTTATTCTATTATCCTGACAATAACAGATATTCCAGATACAATAGAATTATTTTTGTGTTCTTCCTTCAGATTCGGCCCGCAACCCAATAAAGATACTCTATACTACTATCGCATCCAAACCAACCCTATACTACTATCAAAACCCAGCAAAGCTGCTCTATACTACTGTCATTATGTAATAAAGAGGACCACATTATTGTGTTCTACGCCAAAATGGACATTTCAAAATTTGACCCCCTAAGGGGACTACCCTTAGGGGGCCATAGGCGGGCACATGCAAGTCGTAGGCATAATTGGACCTCGGATTTGTGTTCAGGAGCTCAAACTACCCCCAGAAACATCAAAATCTCAATTTCAAAAATTTGACCCCTGAGGACCCCCTGGACCTCCTAGGGTGGGTACCCTAAGGAGGTCATAGGGGGGTCCAGGAAGGTCCTACGCAAAAATGGACCTCGGATTCGTGTTCAGAAGCTCAAACTACCCCCAGAAACATCAAAATCTCAATTTCGAAAATTTGACCCCTGAGGACCCCCTGGACCCCCTAGGGTGGGTACCCTGAGGAGGTCATAGGGGGGTCCAGGAAGGTCCTACGCAAAAATGGACCTCGAATTCGTGTTCAGGAGCTCAAACTACCCCCAGAAACATCAAAATCTCAATTTCGAAAATTTGACCCCTGAGGACCCCCTGGACCCCCTAGGGTGGGTACCCTGAGGAGGCCATAGGGGGGTCCAGGAAGGTCCTACGCAAAAATGGACCTCGGATTCGTGTTCAGGAGCTCAAACTACCCCCAGAAACATCAAAATCTCAATTTCGAAAATTTGACCCCTGAGGATCCCCTCATTTTGAGGGTCACGTGACCCGGCCCCCCGAGGGGTCACGGGGTTACCAAGGTGGGGGGCACAATCACTCAAGGGGGGGATGCTTCCACCAAAGTTTGGTTCATATCCATAAAGCATTTCACACAAAAAAGTGGCAGCATAAGAAGCCAAAGGATTAATAATAATAATAATATTTACCTTACTATACTATATAAACTTTCTTGCTCAAAAATAATTACAATAATAACTCAAGATTGGCACAACGCAGAAACGTCATTTTTACGTTATCAGATAGCCGACAGCGTGGCCAAAAAGTTCTCTATTCAAAGTCAGTTCGTAAAAGAAACCGTTTAACCGCTACACCGGTTTCAAAAAAATAAAAAATTTCCATACTGACATTTTCGGGCTCGAACCTCTACTACGATGAATGTAAGATGACACTATTGTGTCATTTAATTCGAAAATATTCAGACCGTCATAACTTGCCTCAACGTAAACGTAAAAACATAAAACTGACGCCTTTCAACTCAGAACAATAGGCGCTTTTGAATGATACGTTACTTGACGTATACCACTCACGTATAAACGCTTAAATTTCCAATTCTAAATTATGACGCAAGATTAAGTAAAGTTTCAGGGCCATGTCACCAATCATTTGAAAGCTCTTCGAATTTGCTCACAAATGATGCTAATATTATTATAGTATCTTTACGTTATCGAAAGTTATGGCCCCTTAATCCTTTGCTCAGGGGGCTGACTACACGGATCACACCATGTGTGATCAGATCTCAATGCTACGGCAGAATTTTTTCAAATTTAGTTAGTTATAAGATTTTGTTGTTAAAGCATAAAATTTTATCAGGAATAATCGAACTAGTCTAAACTAGACGCACTAGACTTGTTACCATCTTTAAAACTATCCTATTTTTTGTGATAATTATAATAATAGGGTGAGATGGCTCTGGAAGGGTTGGCGTTGATGTTCTAAACATGAAATAAGCTTACATCATGATGGACGTGGCCCGGTTCTCTGGTTCCAGGTCAATAAAGTTGGAGTTATTTTATTGTCAAAATTAATCTTCGGCACATAAGTCAGCGGTAACCTATAGTTTTTATGGTGTCAAATGAAAGCTGTTCTTATATCCTAACTGATGCGGAAAACTAGAACTTTTTACCAGCTAGCTAAAAAAAGTTATGGCGTAAAAAGTTTTTACGTAAACTGAGTATTTTTCAAAAATGTTACGTAACGTCCGCGTTACCATTGATATAACAAAAGAAAGGCTTCCATGAAGTCATCCATATAACTGTGATCCTTACACAAAACAGTTTTTACTCCATCAGTGACCATGGAGCCGGCCATATGGTCTAAATCTGAAATTTATTTTATTCAAAACTTTTATTTTGCATTTTTCTGTATATAAGTCAGCGTTAACGTATAGCTTTTTTGGTATCAAATAAAAGCCCATAGTCTGCACTATATAATAGTGAAAACTAGAACCTTTTACGTGGTCCCTGGAAAAAGTTATTGCCTAAAGTTCTTTTTAGAAAACATTTTGTTCGAAAAAATTCCTCCGCAACTACTCACACCATATGCGTATTGACCAAAAGTTCGGAAAAATTGAAACCGTTATAACTTGCTTCAACGTTGACGTAGAAACATGAAATTGACGGCATTCTGCTCAGAACTTCAGGCGCTTTCGTATGACACCTTACTTGACGTTGACGGACGCCACGTTAAATCAGCGTTTAACAATTAATTAATACGGAACATTGGTTGGTTTTTACGTCATCGTGCGACCTATCAATCGATAGCTCTTGACAAGCGCTAGCATTTAAAAAAAATTTCACGTCGATACCACAACCGTATACAAAGTTATGGCTCCTGGAATTTTTCCCTTTTGTTGACTACCTGTAATCACCTCATATGCGATTAAATCGCATTGCAAGTCAACTTTGACTCAAGTTTGAATTTTGAAATTTTTTTCAAAACAAGTTTTATTGTTAAACACTGCGTGACTTCACGTTGTAGATCTAGTCTAACTAGTCTAAACTAGACGCACTAGTCTTGTAATTAATAGGATATAAACTATCCTAAGCATAATGATAAATATAATAATCCAGTTTTTAATGTACCAAACCCAGTTTCAAATATACCAAATGAAAGCTCATAACCCGCTTATCATTTTTCGGTTAACTCCTAAGCTTAATTCTTTTTATGGAAATAAAATTAATTTTTGGAACCAGTCCATAGTGATAAATAAAACAAACAAAATAACTTGAACTAATTTTAACTTACCATTGTCGTAACCCCCGTGGTGTAGTGGTTAGCATCATGGTGTTTGACCCCTCTGGTCGCTGGTTCGAGTCCAGCCGGGGGTTTCTATTTTCAAATTTTTAACAGCCTTTTTTGAACACAACGGAAGTATTTGAATTATATACTTACGGATTTAATTTCCAGATATTTGTTCATCAGAAACATATTCGAACTTTTGTGTTTTTGGTGATCCGCGTATTTGCTTTCTGTTTATACCTGGACCCTGACGTACCTTGCGCACTAAACTTGTAATAATTAATATATATATATATATACTATCCTATTAATAATGATAATGGATGTATCAACTAACTGTACCTTGAATCTGATGGTCCACATGTGTTATTTAGACGTTTAGTTTTCGATTTGCCTGCAGCCTCCAGGTTCTTAAGTTATAGGCCACGTAAGACGTAGTTATTTGTTTGTTGCTATAAGTTTTACATTTGTTGCTATAAGCTATACGTTTAACACATTAATAATGAAAACTAAATGCTCATTATCGGCTTCATTCAACAGTCTAAAAGAAACGTCATTACTTAGTATTATTCTACTTTACAGTCTGAATGACTTTTAAGAGACGTAAATCGGAGTTATTTTTTACTCCGCAAATCCTCCGCGACAGACCACTTTAGTAGTTAGTCAATTTTCAAAATTAATCAGAAAAACTGAAATAACTTTTGCTATGAACATAGCAGAAACATAAAAATAATGTCATTGGAAAGACAATTTCTGGCGCTTTCAAATGACATGTCACATGATAGGGCCAGACCACAGAATGAGTCGTAACGTCAATTTAAAAAAAATGACGTGCGCTTAACGTCACGTCACAGGGTCATGTGACCCATCATTCAAAAGCTTACGCAATTTGCTGGCCAATGATGATGAAATTGTCTTTGTACCACAACGGAAACATAAGTTATGGGCCCCTAAACGTTTGCCTAAAGAAAGCAACTAAACAGATCACACCATGTGTGATCAAATCTCACTCTGCTCTCATTTATGATGAAAATTTAAAATTTTTGCCAGAGTTCACAATTTAGTGTTAAGCTGTGTATAATTTATTATAACGTTGCCCTAAGGATCCGGTCGAACTGGTCTAAACTAGACCCACTAGACTTGTATTAATAATATTAATAATAATAACAGACATTTCAGATACAAAAGGGTTGCCTTTGCTTCGCAACTGGTCGGCAACCCAACAAACAACCAATGAAAATGGCGCCGAGAAACAATTACCTGAACAAAACATGTGCCCACCCTAATTGGCTGGACATAAATCCAACATAGCTGCAATTGGCTGAAAAACTGACTTCGGAGCGATTTGATTGGCTGATTTGGCACTAGGGTCCATTTTCAGACCGGGGTCCAAAACGTGGGGGGGTAAAGCCAACATGGGTGCAATTGGCTGAAAAACTGACTTCAAAGCGATTTGATTGGCTGATTTGGCACTAGGGTCCATTTTCAGACCGGGGTCCAAAACGTGGGGGGGGTACCCCCCCAAGATTTGGACCGGGGTCCAGTTTGTGGCGGTGGTACTATGGTCCAGTTCGTGGCCTGTTTTTGGAGTTAATGGTCGCATGTTGTAATTCCGACCCCTGCCAGGAATTGGCCCAGTGTCATACTCTTCTTATTATGCAATCTTGACATGGTGAAATACTGAAATGTTGACTTTTACACATTTCGGTGCCGCGTTTTATATTCGAAGAATATCGTCGGCATGCAAAAGGATGTCGCATCGAAATCTATCTAAATTTAAATTAACTTTACTCGCAAAACGTGCTTGTTGCGTTTCTAGTGGATTAAATATGCTTGACGTAGAATTACACTAGGTAGAAATAGGCAGGTAGATACCTGAATTCCAGCCATCTAACCGACAAATGCGCTTCTATTTTAGCTAGTTGTAGCAGCGATGCTGACTGCCAGGGCACCACTTGTTATCGTCGAGCTAATACTGTGGGTACCGTCGAACGTTGCGAGCACAACCGATGTGTTTGCTTCTCATGGCATGCGAGATCAAATTCTAGAAGGCCCTACTGACCGCGCTCTATATAAAACTGATTGCAGACTTGTCTTAAAATTAATAAATCTTTGTTCATGATAGGAACGAATTCATGAAAATTAAGGAAAAACTCTTGGTTTGCTTTTGCATGTCAAATTTTCCTTTATGAATTGTGAACCGATGCTGACAATTAGTAGCTAAAGTAAGTCACTCTTAATTACTCCTAACAAGTTTGGATGCTCACATGCCTTTTTTTGGGTCTCGAACAGTGACGAATTTAGAAAACTTTTGAGAAGTCCTGTAATAATATTAGCTAGCTTTTGAAGTGGGGATCTAGGGCATCTGCTATTGTTAAACAGCAAACCACGGAGTCGTAATTTAACGCTCTTGAAAGCGAGTGGCTCGAAAGACTAAATGAGTGCAAAAATGTGCAAAAAACCGTATGTGAAAGTGTATGAAACACTCATTTTAGTGCGAAAACGGGAATATGCTAATGTTGAGTATAACTAGAAGTTCGCCCGCCTTAAATAGGGGTAACCTCAGGAAGATAACTGTTTTGTAGTCAATCATGCCACTGTAGCACTGAAGAGGTGACTCGAAGGGTACTCAATTAATAGGCAATAAATAGACATAGGCAATTAATGTTGTGGGTTTTTTCTCCCAGCATGATTTTTTTGCCCAATTGGGTTTTTCTTCGACGAATTTTTACTTTCCGCTAAGAAACGGCAAGAAATACCGAGGTGACGCCGGCAGCAGCATTAAGCAAAAAACTGCTGCCGGTGGTAACATTCAGTTTCAGGCAGCTAAATGACGAAAAATTTTTTTACCCGCTCGCTTACATATTACAAGTTAGCATTGTTGTTAATAATAGAGTTCGCAACGGGTCGAGATTTCATAACCCGACCCGACCCGACCCGAGCGAATGCCTAACCCGACCCGACCCGAGCGAATGCCTAACCCGACCCGACCCGACCGGACCCGACTTCTACTGAGTACTGGAGCTGCTAAACAAACACTTGAGATTTTCTTGTCCCTTTTCTGTTTGCAGTTTTTTATGTTTTGATAAGCTACAGCGCAGATGTACATGGGAAGTCTGGGGGGCAAGCCCTCCTCCAGATTTGAGATTCCGGTACAAGCCCTCCTCAGATTTGACCCATCTGGCCCCCTCATTGTTGTTGAAAAAAGTGCCCGAAAACTTCAGATTCACCTCAGATAGCTGCAAAATGATTGAAAAATGACCAAATTGCAAAATATTGCTAAAACATGTCCGAATTTTGCAAATAATTTTCCACTCTTAAGCAAAAATTGGAAATACGTAGTAGCGTTTTTGTCAGTTCGAGCCCCCAAAACGTCGGGACAAGCCCCCTCAAAACCGAGACCCCATGTACATGTATGGACTAAAGTAGCTAGTTTTGGGCTAAAAAGAAGAGCTAATCTAAGAGCTCTGAAAAGCTGTTGCGTCACTTTGCAGCGGGTACATTTGGTTGAAAATATCGTCAAAGCAGAAAAATTTAATGTAAAACTCAAGGATTTATACCCAAAATTTTTGACCCTACCTGACCCGCACAACCAGCGGGTTGAAAAATCTCAACCCGACCCGCACCAACCCGACCCGATTGCGAACTCTAGTTGTTATTAAATTTTGCTATACATTTGACATAGCGCTTTACAAAGAGTATGGGCATCAAAGTGCACAATACGTGCTCTTTATATCTAAGCTTTTTTTAATGTCCCGATAATTTCGTGTTTCTGCGCATTAATAACAATGACAGTAGTTGAGGACTTCACCTCAAGACTAAACTTCGCAAATGCCTTTGTGTATCCCCTGCACATCCATGCATAATATGCAAATAAGTTTGAATTTTGGAAGCGGGCTCAGTGTGCAAACATACAGATGCCGTGTTAGCATTTTGTGGGTATGTGGATTATTACTGCGTCAGCGTCTATGGTCTGCAGTGCAGCGTTGGCAATCAGCGTCAATTGCGTGTGTATTGTAGTGTGTAGTTGGTCTGCTTCGACTGATATAATTTTAAAATAGAAATTACTGGTGTTAATGATGACTTACTGAAATTAGTGGTGTCCTGTGTCTTAGGAGGTTGGGAGCACCCTTACGCCCGTTTGCACCAACCTTATTCTTGAGCTATTCTCGAGTGCTGCTCGTCATCTTACAATATTCAAAAATTATATTCAATGTATGATGATTAGTTAATGAGTACCCATTATTGAAGAAACAGTGAAAATATATCTCATGAATACATCTTAAGTGTTAAATGAGATCAGCTATTCTCGAGCAATTCTATTTATGAGCTATCCTGAGCTCTTCTATTTTGGTGCAAGCCAGTGTAAGTTCGGTGCATACTCAATTGACGGTGTTTCGTCAGTTACTGGTGAAGTATACCGAGACTTTTACTGGCAACCGAAAGTATTTGGTTTGTATTTCTTCACAGGTCTTATTCTTGTGTCCTCTGCGAGCAGATACCTTAATTGTAGATTTGGAGAATAAAAATGAATTATCTTATAATTATCATCGTTTTGGGGTTTAGTTTTGCACCTAGCGCTGAAGCTGCTCCAGGCGGTATGGTTTTACTTTGGCAAATATCTGGACTGATCTAAAAATGATGAACGCTCCAAAATGAAAGTGAAACCAAGGCTGCTTTCACTGAGATTAAAATTTACTTAGCTATAATTTATAAAATGGATTAAACGGATTGGAGCAAAGTTTGCCAACCATTCAGGACATCGACTATGAAAACAGACATGTGACCTTTAACCTTATAAGCCTTTACACATTTTCCACCAGTGCATAATATTTTTATAATCTAAGTCGATTTTAACATAGGTAAGTTATTAAGCAAATAAATTTTAATTGAATCGGTGTTTTTCATGTATGAAATACCTAGATCTGGTTGTTTCAGTATTCTAGTGGACTAAATATACTTGACTTATTTTCCCCACAGTTCAGAGAAAGGCAGGTAGATAGCTGATAATCCAACCATCTAACCGACAAATGCGCTTCTATTTTAGCTAGTTGTAGCAGCGATGCTGAATGCCAGGGCACCACTTGTTATCGTCGAGCTAACACTGTGGGTACCGTCGAACGTTGCGAGTACAACCGATGTGTTTGCAGTCTGATGGCATATATGCCCTACTAACCCACATAAACGGGCCACGAAGCCAACTGCAGACTTGTTAAAAAGTTTATTCGTGTTAATTTCTGACATTAAAGTATTGCTAGAAATAAATTAATGGCACAAATACATACCTACTAGGGTTTCCTACTGCATTTCGAATTTGAATTTGTATAAAAAAATACTGTCTAAAATAAATCTAAAAATACTAGATGCAAAAATATATCTGAATCACGCTCACGGCAAAGTAGAATGTTAACTTTAAATTTTGTTTAAAAAATTTTTAAGTAGGTACAACGTCAATGTTTCACCTATCATTGCTTCAAGTCAGGGTTGGCGTGATAATGCTAAACCCTAGAATACAAAGGACACGTGCCTCATTATAATGTCAACTTATGAAATATAAAACAATCAAATTTTAGATTTGAATCGAAAATTTGAGCGTTATAATTGGTGAGAATTTTGATAAGTGTAAATATGAATGTTCCCAACTGCCACGTCATCGGATGTGTTGGCCAAAAATATAGGCTGACGAAGTTACTGGCATTCTTTTTGTTCCTTCTAGAGAAGGAACTATTGTTTTGAAACTAACTGTTCGCAGCGTTAAACGCTGCTGAGCAGGCTGCATTGCATAGCCTGTATGTTTTGTTTGTGTTTTCAGCCTGGGAGTTGCCTGCAGATTTTTGTCTACGTATATCCATGAAAATCAATAATCGATGTAGAGTGTTTTGGTGTATTTTTTTCAGCCTCGGCACCGTAATGTTTCACCAGGACTATATAAGAGACCCTGGATAACACTGTTTATCGCTTCTTGGAGCTGATGTGCTCAGCTCAGATCAAAGCGTAATTTGGGCCGAATGGCTCGCTGCAGCGGGATGCTTAACATCCTGCAGCACTGTTTTGTAAATGTATATACGTAGTTAGGATAGTTTAAGAAGGTAGGTGGTACATACATAGTTTAGGATACGCAGTGCAATTTAGAAAAAGCTAGGTAATAGGGTAAGTACCTAAGTTACGCAGTGTAGCCGTAGCGTACAGTAAATACAATTCAATTAAACTTGAAAGGTAGACACCGGGGAAGGAACATTGCCCTTTTTGAGGCCTACTTGTTACGTTGTTTCGACTTTCGACAGAGGAACGCAGCACAGAATGGCGCGTCATTGCAAAAAACACCTAATGTAATGATGAATACTCATTTTGAGTATGATATTTGAATGAGCACTCATTTTGGCCTCATGTCAGAGCGAAAACAGAAATATGCTAATAATGAGTATGAATAGAAGTTGACATTGCGAGGGAATCCGCCTTAAGTAGAGTAATCCTACAAACATATAACTTGATTGTTGTTTTGATGTTTGTTTTGAGTTGATAATGTCGCTGTAGTATTGAGAAGGTGACTGAAAGTACTTGATATGGCATAGCGTTGTGAAATGACGGCAAAATAACTTTGAGGTAACTAATATTGTGGTTTATTTACTGTTTTTACTTATTTGTTATTTGTATTTGTTAATTTGGTTTTCTTCCCGCAAGAAGCGGTACGACATAGCGTGGTGAAACCGGTGGCTGCATTTAGAAAAAGATTGGACCTACACCAACTTTTTTGGTTTGTCGTAAAACTTAGTCTAGGAGCTAAATGACGAAATATGAAAGTACCGGGTTTTTCTCTGCTGCTACAAATATTACTAATACTTTATGAAGTTATATATGAAGCCAATTGCAAAGATGTCCACAAGTTAATAAATGTTTATTTATGTCATTAAAGTATTCAAATGACGCAACTGAAACTATTTTTCAATTGCTTTCAAATTTGTTTCTGGAAGCTATGAACCGATACCGACAGTGATTAAACAATAAGAGGCACGCTTTCTTATTATAATATTGTTTTCGTAGTTAGTTCGGTGAGCATTCATTCGCTCGACTTTCAATTGCTCGACTTTCATTTGCTCGACAAAAATTAAATGAATTTCCAGTACGGCCTATGTTTACATTAGTTTGAGATTGCTCGACTTTCGGATGATCGTCAGCCCTTTAATTGGACCCCTATTGTTTGTCTTTATAATCCTAGTGTCTTCAAATGCTCTACAAATTTAACGTGACAATACTCTATTCACCTGTTACTTGCAAAAATTTGCAACTCTTGCAAGTGCATATAACTTGCTACGAAGTAATGGACAATTTAGGAGGGAATAAAAATTTATGACCCCATTGAAAATTTTTCCTACGCGCCATTTCTAAGTTACAAAAAAATGAGGGTGGTTTGTGGTTAAAAGTGAATTGGCATCATGCTGCGTTTTGACCACCACCAAAGACCACTGACGTGTTCTGTAAATCACTTTTCACAGTTTTGTCGCCAGTCCGAAATTCACACTCGCCACCCTCTAGACTATCTTCGTGCGTTAGCTCATTGTACTCCTGAATGTGTGGTCTGACTTTATATGTGTGTATTGTGATTTTATCTGTGTTTGGTCAGTGAGTGTAAATATGTAGTAATTAGTAAATTAGTATTACTTTTTTCTCAAGTTGTAGTTATGTCACGGGTCAGTTATGTCAGTACCAGGTTATATGCACTTGCAAGGGTTGTAAATTTTGCAATTAACAGTTGAATAGAGTATTGTCACGTTAAATTTGTCGAGCATTTGAAGACACTAGGATTATAAACACAAACAATAGGGGTTCAATTAAAGGGCTGACGATCATCCGAAAGTCGAGCAATCGCAAACTAATGTAAACATTGGCTGCTTTGGAAATTTGGTAAATTTTTGTCGATCAAATGAAAGTCGAGCAATTGAAAGTCGAGCGAATGAAAGTACGCCGTTAGTTCCATAGTAAGTCCTGAGCCGCTGTGTGCTGTGCTGATTCTCGCTCTGGAGACGTATGTAGATTCGTTTTAAATAATTTGGTTCGTGAGATAATATATATTAGCCAATTACACACAATATCTATGTCGCTCTCTGTCTATCTGTCTGTTTGTCTACTTTTCGGACGTCAGCCACGGCTATATTCAATTCATAAACATCCTGTACGGCACCACCGTTCCAGACAGTACGTGAACACGCACTGCTGGTAGACGCTGTGTTACATGTGTATGTCGTTATCTAAAGCAAGAATATAACTTACATATGTGAACCGGCCCAATAGTGGATCACTAGCTTCTTTAAACCGGAATAACTCAGCCGTGGACAATTAATTGACCATAATTTTTACATCAACTGATAAAGGAAAGTAAATGTCAAAACGGGTTTTCATTTTTAAAATATCACCCATTTGGCTTTGAGAAATAGTCGAAAATAGCAGACCCAAAAAAACCGTTTTGTCCAACCCAAAATGCTACGCGACCAGATTTGGAAAATGGTCATTTCTGAAACCATTTCAGCTATAAGCTATAATAAATTTAAGTCCATATGGGTAAAAAAACCAGCTGAGTTTACTGGTACTATTTATTTTGCTTAAAAGTTACCGTAAATTTAGATATACTCAATTAATTGATTTTTTTAAATGGCCCCAAAAGTGAACCAATTTTTTAAGTTTTTTGACCAAAATTGGAAAATAACGTTAAAATTTTTTCGTGAAAAACTCCTAGTGCTTGCAGCTCAGTGGACTTTTACCTTAGTTAGCCTAATTTCTCAATAACATGTTGTAAAAAAATTGATTTTTAATAAAAACTTCTTTTGTAAGCGTACTCATGTGGTACCTAATCTCAAAAAAAATTTATCGCACCTTGGAAGAAATTTTTATATCGCTGACTTCGGTTACTTTTCTACTCTCTAATTATTTAGAATTCATACCTTCTAAGTCATCTGGGACACCAAAATTGGTACTGGTTCAGCACATGGACCCCAACATTTCACTTTAGGACCCGCTCCCAAATGTGAACCAGAAACAGATTTTAATTGTATTTTTGGCTGTAGCTCCGTAAATAGTAAACGCTGAAGCACAATGTTTGCTATAAAGCTCATTAGATGGTTCAAATGCTGATAAAATTTTGAGCTAAATACTTAAGTTCAACTTGAGAAAAGTGGGCTAAAGTCTGACCGTTGCAAAGCCAAAAAAGTAGGTGGTTCACATTTCGCTCCTCTACTATATTAAAGTAGCACGTGCGTACGCTCCATGCGTATCATGAGCAAACTTAGCATCTAACAATTTACATACTGATTTGCATATGCAAATCAGCCTAGCAAGGGTATAAAAGTAGACAAATAGGATTTAAGTTCGCAGTCAATCTAGCTGTCGGCAGGCTTCCAAGTCTTCCTTTAAAAAAGGATAGAACAAAATTTTTTGTTTTAGACGTAACAGATCTTCAACAGTCAGCAATGGTTTTACCCCCCGGTTTCAAAGGCGACGAAGCTCGGAAACTGCATGAATTGCAAATTTTCCTACAGCGGTTTGTAGCACAAAACACCCGCAACAAGTATCTGTGCAGTCTAAATAGATTCAAACATTGGGCCGACGGGAAAGAAAGAAAGAAAGAAGAAAGAAAGAATTTATTAAGTGAATGAAAACAAAAATGTATGCGTATGGAAACAAAACAAAAATTAAAGCAAATAAAGTACGTATATATAAACCCGCACAAGTGTATAATACACAACACAAACATTCAACAAACAAACAAACAACAAAACCAAAAACATTCACTTAGAGGGAAGGGGAGGGCCACTGCTGGTCATCTTACACCCCGTCCCTTTAGAAAGCAGCTTAGATCTACATTGCTGAGCTTTGACCGAAATTGCGACAGCGATTTAGCAGATACTACACTCGTCGGCAAACTGTTCCAGATATCACAAATTCTCCAAGAAAAAAAGTTTTTCGTGACATCCAGTCGCGGTATTTTGACTGGTCGTAGGCGTAAAGCATGTCCTCGTGTTCCCGTGTTACCAATTAAAGTAAAATATTTGACGTATTCTACAGATATATAGCCGTTCAACAGTTTATAACAAAAAGTTATGTCGTTTACAATTCGCCTGTATTCAAGACTGTGTTGCCTAAGGAACCGAAGTCTATCAGGATATGAGACATCTTTTAGACCAGGGATCCGTTTGGTGAAGGATCGTAGAACTGATTCAACAACATCTATGTCTTTTAAAAGGTAGGGAGACCAGGCTGGAGTATTGTATTCAACAACAGGGCGAACGTACGTATTGAAAAAACGAAGCATTAGCTTACGGTTGCGCACTGTAAAGCATCTAAAATACAGGTTCACCAGACTTAAAGCTTTTTTGCTAACTTTTGAGCAATAAACAGACGATTTTTGATTCGATGATAAAGTAAGTCCAAGATCGTTTACATCGTTCACTTTTTCAATGACGTTTCCGTCAATATAGTACTCAACGGGATTACAATTGGTTTCAATACAAAAAACAGAGCATTTGTTAAAAGCAATGTTCAGTTGCCACTGTTGAGACCATTCAAAAATTCTATCGAGATCAGTTTGAAGGGCTTCGCACTGACACAGTTGCGGACAAACTTTGTAAATTTTGACGTCATCCGCAAAAAGTTGAACTTCACTCGAAAGACACTGATCAGGCAAGTCGTTAATATACAGTAGGAAAAGGAGAGGCCCCAGAACAGAACCCTGGGGTACTCCACTTCGGACAGGTATTAAGCTGGAAAATGTTTTCCCAATTTTAACTTTATGGTTTCGGTTTTGCAAAAAAGACTGGATCCAATTCAGCAATTTCCCCCGTATTCCATGCATATTCAATTTAAATAACAATTTAGCATGCGATACAGAATCAAAAGCGCGTGCAAAATCTATGTAAACAGCGTGAACTTGGTTACCCAAGTCTTTAGCAAGGTGCCAGTCGTGTAAAGATTGCAACGTGTTAGACAGTGTAGACATCTTGGAACGAAACCCATGTTGGCAGTTTTTTAACAAATGGCGCTCAGCTAAAAACTGTGACAACTTTTCACATATAATAGATTCCAGAACTTTACAGCAAACAACAGTTAAACTAATAGGTCGGTAATTTTCAGGGTTAGAATTTCTTCCTTTGCGTTTAAACACTGGTATCACTATACCGAGACGCCATTCCTCAGGTAAATATTTCATGTCCAAGCTTTTTCTGTAGATTGTATACAATGGAAAAGCAATGGCATGTGCAACTTTTTTCAGCAAAATCGATGGCAAGCCGTCAGGCCCCCGAGAAGTCTTACTAGGAAGTTTTAACAAATGACGCAAAACAAGATCAACAGATATATCAACATCAACAAGACAATCGTGATCACTACACAGACTAGGAAATTCCGGCAAAACATTGTTGTCGTCCTGATAAACAGATTCAAATTGCCTATTTAGAATTTCGGCTTTTGCCAGGTCGGTTACCACATGTTCACCGTTAGCTATCAAGACAGGAACACTATCTTTTGAGACTAGTTTCGAATTTACATAACTATAGAAAGTTTTTAAGTTTCTTTTAGTCAACAAGGACTGCTCAATTTTGAAAGCTTCTTGGCGAAGTAAACGCCGGGTAGTTTTTGCCGCCTCCGAGTATTTTAAAAATGAGCTGGCGGTTTTCAGGCGCTTGTAGTTTTTCCAGAGTCGTTGTTTTCTTGCAAAGGCTCGCTTAATATGAAAACCAACATTACATTTTCGATTATTCACAGTTGTTGGCACATAACATTGAACAGCATACATTAATATGTCGCAAAAGATTTTCCACATCGATTCAATACTCTCGTTTCCCAACAAATTTTCCCACTCAACTGATAAAAGAAAAGCATTCATAACATTGTAATTTGCCTTGCTGTACAGAAACACCTTTTCTGTTTCGACATGTCCAGTAATTTTTAAGTTTAAGTTAAAGCGCACAGAAAAATGGTCACTATTAGCAACTGGGTCACAAACTTGCAACTGAGTTAAAAGCAAAACATCGCTTATTAAAACTAAATCGAGAATAGCCCCACCTCTAGTTGGCTCGTCAACAGCCTGGACTAGGCCATGCTGAGTGAAAACGTCAACTAATTTCTGTTCACGCGCAGACCGAGAATAACAGAGATTCCAATCAACAGTAGGAAGATTGAAATCTCCACATAATACTACTTGATGATTTCTGCCCAGGAAGGATTCTAACGAATCAGTAAATTTTTCGTCGCAATTTTTTGGAGTTTTGGGTGACCTATATACTAACCCCAAATCAACACACACGTTATTGCTATGAAGCACACAGTAAATGCATTCAATATAGCCATCAAAAGTGACAGAGGAAAGCGGGCAAACAGTAACTGTTTTGGCAATAAAAACACAGACGCCACCATGTTCACGCTCACGCCTATCTATGCGTATGATATCATATCCAGAAATGTGTATCATACTGTCAGGAATTTCCGGTTTAAGCCATGTCTCAGTCACAAGTATTAAATCGGGTGCTCCACTTCCGTGTGTTAAGATATCTATCTCAGCTTTTAATACCTGCATTTTACCTAACAGTGACTGAGCATTGAAAAAAAAGTATCCGAATGGGACGTTTAAAAAATTTATTTTGGGGCGGCGGTTTTTGGATGCCAGCAGTTTTTAGTTTGACGTTTCATCGTATAGTTCAGCAACATGTTCATTTTCCTCGTACGGCTTCTGGGTGCTTCGGTAGATAATTTGGCCATGTCGGATCAGGATGTCAAGGTTGGGATGGGCCGCCCGAATAGAATGTAGTTGAGCTCGCAGAGCCTTGTCTTCCTGTCGTTGGCGGTATGTTAGGTCATGGCGGGCATAGGTGGATGAACCATTGGGCAAAGTGTCCTTGAAGCCACGCAAAAAGCTGCCCTTTGCTTTTCCTGATCTGAAAAAGACTTTAAGGATACGAGAGTAGATTCGACCGCGCTGTGGTGGTTGCACCTGGCCGTCGCGAAAAACGTCCAAAACATCATTTGAGTCAACATTGAGTTTACGGCACGTTTCAGCTACAAACTCCTGATCTTGGACAGATCTCACTGTATCGGTGTCGCTTTCAGGCAAACCTACAATGACAACATTATTTTTCTTCTTCTCTTTTTCTAGAGCTTCTTGTATTTCAGCTTGAAAATCGGCCAACGGCCGAGGCCCTGTGGGTGATGGGCATATTTGGCTGACGCAAGAACTCAAGTTTTTGATCTGCTGCTGCAATGCGTCTAGTTTAGAATCAACATCCTTCTTGTACCCTTCGAGGTCTCGGAAGACAGCGAACAATTTATGCTTTTCGGGTCTGCAGATAGGGCAAAAAAAACCGATATCACCTGTTCCTTCTTGGACGGCAGCATAGAAAGGCATAGGGAAAGGCTTCTGTTGCCTACCAGCCAAAAATATAACATTACTTCGTTACTTGATGATGCTCAGAGCCCAAGCCCTTTCAGCTTCCAGTATAACAACAGCCTGCAGCGTAATCGCCTGGGCACATAAGGCACTAACCCCCCCGACTGAAAACCAATTGGCCACAGTGGCCTTTAATGCAGCTTTACGCTCAAACACACCCATCGGAAGCGGTACTACACCAATTTCTAACCTACAATTAAAAAAAATTATGGAGTACTTGCAAAAACAAAAAACTTCAAAACACTTGAGGCTCGGCGCTACAGTTTTTTTACTGTATGTACTATGGTTTTCTGAGAATTTCAGAAGCCCTTGGCCTGAACTGTACGGATGTAACAATAGAGCAGACAGCGATGACAGTCAACATCACAAAGTTGAAAACTGACCAAATGGCTAAGGGCGCTAAAGTCAAGATAGCAACAGAGAGGTACTGTACCACTGCCAAATCACTGCTCCACATCAATGCTAAAAAACCTAGGTGCTTATGCACCAGATCCTCCAATGTTCCCTGCTTTCCGTGGAACGAAAGCACTACCCCACTCGTTTTTCTGCAACCAATTGAACGAAGCCAAAACAGCGCTGGATTTGCCTAGGTCCATCAGTTTCCATTCTTTTTGCACTCCATTCCTTTCCATTCTTTCAGCAGCATCCTCAGCAGCAACGGCCGGGGTACCGGAGCGTCTACTTATGAACCATGGGCGCTAGAAGTCTGCGATCAGGCCTACTTGCAACCAACAAGAGAGGAAAATTTAATCCCCTCAATGGCCCTGATGAACAATACCTGACTTATTCCGGAGCCTACCACCAACAGCTAACTACAAGCCTTATTAACGGTTATTCCTTTTATTGTTTTTGAAAATAAAGTTATTGAAATAATAAAATAATGCAATAACAGTGTCTAACTGTTGTACAGCAATGAGACTAATTATTCTAAAAAAGTGTAAGACTATTATGTTTTTGTGCCTAATGAAATTAAGCGTAGGTCCTGTCTCCTATAAGGTCGCGATGCAATTAACAATCCTGCTAATAAATTTGAAACACATCAATTTAAGTCCGTCTTAAAAAATAAATTTGTGTAATGACGTATTAAATTCTTGCTTTGTAGAGTTCCAATTTAAACGCCCTCACCTTGCTAGGGTAGTTAGTATGCACTAATTTTTGTCATAAAAAATCAAAAACATTTCTCAGCGCTTGACAGTAATGAGCATATTTTTATTTTAAATCTTGACGTATCATACGTTTTGTATTTTTTCAAGAAGCAGAATCTAGCGAACAGTTGTTTTGTGAATTGTATGAAACAGTTTTTATCCCAAATATAGTGATAATTTGAGAGAACTTGCATACTTACAGTTTTGAACAATACAACATAGATCATATAACAAATGGCGCCTTTTATTTATGCACACTGTGAAAACTGTCGATGTTACTACTTGCACACGCTGCACAAGTGTCACTAATAAATAAAAATTACGTATATCCGCCTGTTGGTTAACTATGCATTTGCATATCGTCTAGACAGTTCAACAGGACGTGCCTGTGGGTACACCACAATTAGTTGCGTTTTTTACGCGGCTCCCTCAGGGGCTGCGTATATACTATATTCAGAATCTGTTTTCTCCTATGTAATTCTGGGTAGGTCGAATTTCTACTGTTAATTAACACTAGAAAGGCAGGTACCTCCCGATTTCTCTCTGCGCAGTCTTTCCATCAAACATGACGCAGGTACTTTCAAAATTGTATTGCAATAAAAGATAGGTACTTAGCGGTAGATCGATACACTGCAGTTTCGTTTCGGAAACAGTCGATCAGTTTACCCATTTGAACTAACCGCCCGCTGATATGACGAGCTTTAAAACACATCACATAAGGAAAGTTAATCCATGCATAATTAAATTAAAGTATTTTTATTATTTCCTAATCTCTCTGAAGCTCTATGAAGCTCTCTTACCTGTCAACTACATCCAGCGCATCGTATCTATCAACTACATACTGCACAAAAACTAACATCAGTCAAACACTTCAGTTAACACTTCAGTCTCCGTGGTCTCATGGTGTAATGGTGAGCACGCTAGACTTTCAATCCAGCCATCCGAGTGCATTTCTCGGTGAGAGCTTCTTTTTTAAAAAACTATTTTTCAAAATTTTTGTTGTTTTTGTTTTGTCAATGTTTTTTTACATTAAAAATGTTCACAATTTATTAGACAAGCTTTGGAGCAACTCAGCAGAAAATGTGAACAGATATTGGGACTTAAAATATGATTTTATCTACAATAATAATAATACATAATTAATATTTCTTTTGGAATATTGACACTCCGGCCTCATATTGTGGTATTGTACCACTCCTCACTCAGCAGAAAAGTTTGTATCCACTCTGTTGAGCGGTTGTACTGCTTAAGAATCGCTCTAAAACCCGACGTTTTTAGGTTTTTATCTGTACTTTTTCCGAAGAAAACGTACCGATATCCGTCCTGTACTTAAAGCATTTCCTGATTTCTTTCCTTGTAGCAAACGCGTGCTGTTAGACGCTCGCGTTTCTTTTTTGTTCCTTCTAGAGAAGGAACTATTGTTTTGAAACCAACTCTGCGCAGTGTTAAAGTTAGCCCTGCATGTTGTGGGAAGTGTTTGCTTTTTTTTCGCTAAAAAGTTATTTGGCAATTTTGCCGTTAATTATGGTCTCCATCACATTAGCAAAGCTCTAAAATGTGGTTTTATTCAAGTTTCTTGATTTCATAATTTTTTAAAATCGTAACTTTCCAGACAGTGCGCACATGCCAATCACGTGACTGGCTAGACTCATTCTTGTCTTTGGAACATTGGGAACAGCTGGGGAAAATGTGCAATAAGTGTGTAGGTCAGAATTTAACATTGAATTAAAATGCATTTTAATTTAATTTACATAAATTATAAAAGAAAAGAGAACAGCGTTGCTCAACGTCTAAGAAAAGTCATGTTATAAGTCATAGTGAGATTCTTGCTTGGTATAACAGCGTGGCCGAGTGGTCGAAGGCGCTGTGTAAGACTAGAGTAGTTAGTTCTCTGGTTCGATTCCCGTCAACATTGTTTATTTTAGGGAATTTTGATTTTAAGTAAAACTGTATGAGTGCTGTTGAGTCGCGAAGTTATTGAGTCAGGCATGCTTTAGATAAGCTTGTTCTTTTTGGTAAAAAAATGGTCCAACAAGCAGCAGTTTCATGCAAATTTTCTTAGTAATTTTCAACTGTTAATAGTCAGTACTTACACTAAGTTTGTCCCTGCCGCGTAAAATTGTCAAAAACTTGGTAGTATTTTTCAAAAATGTTTCAAAATCTCAATTTGACGGATACTCTCCGTCTCCCCCGCCCAGAACCGCACATGGATCCTTACATTCATTGAATTATATAGGTTTTGAATTCCAAGATAATGTCAATCAATGGCAATCATTGACAGCGATCACTCGATTTATTATTACATATTTATTATCACTCGATTTTTTTATTACTTCATTCAGTAGTTTTTTTTTTTTTTTTTGTGACGCCCATAAGGTGGTCGGGCACTGGTTGGAGCTCAGATTCACCTCTTCCTTGTGTTGGAGTTATACCAGGCTACGAGTAGTAACTCCAATACAAGAGCATTCTTAATCTACTTAAGGGGGGTAAATCGAAGTTACCATGATTCTCAGAGGATTTAAAAAGAAATTTAGGGCGAGTTTTGAGACCTGACTTCCGATCCCACAAGCAGGGAAACCCCGCAAGCGGGGTACAGTCGTGAGTGTCCCAGTTTAATATTTTAATAAACTATTTTATCTGGTTGTGAAGCAGAATGGAGCAGTAGTAGCGGATGTAGTTGTAACAGATGTAGAATTGGAAGTGGTAGCAGCCGTAGTCGTTGTAGCAGTTGGTGTTGTATTGGTAGTAGCCGTGGCAGCAGCTTTGGCAGCAGCAGTCGTAATAGTTGTTGTAGTTGATCTTTCATGCGTTGCTGGTGTTGTAGTCACAGTTGTTGTTGTAGCTGTAGTTGCTGTTGTAGATGGATCTGTGTGTGTTGCTGGTGCTGTGCTGGTAGTCATAGTTGTTTTGTTGTTGTATTTGATCTCTCATGCGTTGCTGGTGTTGTAGCCACAGTTGTTGTAGTTGTAGTTGCTGTTGTTGTTGTTGTTGGCGGCAAGGCGTCAACGGACCCCAGTGGCCCGTGCAAACGCTACCACCTCCTCGGGGTAGAGTCTCAGAGCGGAGAGGGCAACGATGGGGTTCCCAAAGGATTTGATACGCTGGGGGGTTAAAGCTGGGCAATCTATTAGCCAGTGTTGCATGGTTTGTGGCTCTTCACTGCAGTGGGGGCAGATGGGGTCACTGCCCGGTGACACAATCGCCCTGTATGCCGCAAAGCGGCGGCAGTGGCCAGATCTTATTTGGGCTAGTAACACCGCTTCTTTCCTGGTCAGAGTGCGTGACGGAGTGGGATTTCCAGGCACATAGGTGTCAGCCAGGGCGGATTTCGTTGGGGGAGCATCCTTAATGAGTCTACGGCTGGCCGCTTTCAGTGTTCCGAAGGTTGCGGATGGGTCCGCAGGCCCAGCAGCGCCTGCCGCCTCCTTGGCTGCTTGGTCTGCTAGGTCATTGCCAGGGATATTGCAGTGCCCCGGGATCCATTGGAGGTGGATATTGCAGTTCATGTGGTCGAGCCTGTCCAGTAGTTCGGAAACTTCAGGTTCCGATGTCGTTCTGGATTCTAGGCAGGTGACGGCTGATTTACTGTCGGTGCAGATTGAGGCGGATGTAATATGGTTGTTGGCTGCTAGCCAAGAGACTGCCAGAGAGAGAGAGCGCTGATTTCTGTTTCGACTTCACGCGGTATAGCATCGCGTGTTTCGTTCTTGTTTGTTTCTGTAGTTGCTGTTGTAGTCGGAGCTGTGTGTGTTGCTGGTGTTATATTAGGAGTTGTAGTTGTAGTTGAAGCTGTATATGTTACAGGTGCGGCTGTAGTAGTAGACGCAACTAGTAGTAGCTTTAGTTGTAGCAGGGCTGCATGTCTTGCTGGTGGTGTGCTGGGTGTTGTAGTTGCTGTTGTACTGTTGTAGTTGATCGCTGCAACATGCATTGCTGGTGTTGTATTAGGAGTTGTAGTTGTAGTTGATGCTGTTGTTGCTTCTGTACGTATTGCTGTTTTTGTGGTCGGAGTTGTAGTTGTAGTTGCTGTTGTAGTCGGCCTGCATGTGTTGCTGGTGTTGTGTTGAGAGTTGTAGTTGTTGTAGTTGATCTTTTATGTAGTGCTTTTGTTGTAGTCTTGAGTTGCAGTTGTAGTTGTGGACGCAGCTAGTAGTAGTTGTAGCAGGGCCGTATGTGTCGCTGGTTTTATGCTGAGAGTTGTAGTTGCTGTTGTAGTTACTCCTTAAGGCGTTGCTGATGTCAGAGTGTAGTTGTAGTTGATGTTTTCGCTGCTCCTGTGCGTGTTGCTTCTGTTGTGGTCGGAGTTTTAATTATAGTTTCTGTTGTAATTGGAGCTGCATGAGTTGCTGGTGTTGGGGTCGGAGTTACAATGGTACTTGCTGTTGTATGTGTTGCTAGTGCTGTTATCGGAGCTGTTCGTGTTGATGGTGTTGTGATGGAAGTTGTAATTATATTTTCTCTTCTAGTTGGGCTGTTTATGTTGCTGGTGTTGTAGTCGGAGTTGTTGTCAGGGTAGAGTACCTAGTATTACTTGTAGTAGTGGAAGTAGTAGTGTATGTAGCAGTAGTAGTATTTATAGCAGTCCATCTACTCTAGTCGATGGATTAGGATCACGGACAAATGTAAGGGTACGGTAGATGGCCTTTTTGCACCCATGAGTTGACCAGCCGTTAGTAGATGTCAGGACCCGTTTCTCAATTTTTATTACATGAAATATATACACAACTCTCACTCAACACAGCGTTAACATATTTGTAGTTTTTCAAATTTAATCAACTTTCAAACTTTGCATGACAGCTCATTTTGTGCTACTTAGCGTGAAAAATTAATTAGAATTTAGAATCAACCAATTTTTAATAAGTGTTAATTTTGCTAGGCTTGGAGCTTAAAAGTAAGGGTATAAGTGCAAAAACTGTTAAGCAAATGTAAGCATTGACTAGACAAGACTCGGCCTGATGCCTGAACAGTTATCAATTTGAAGTACCTAATGACGCACATGTTTTTAACTTAGTGAACGAAAACGAAATGAAATTAATGAAATTTCGCATTGAACTGAAACGGATATCGTGCATCAAAATTTTCTGCTCAGTCCAACCTACTCGGCTCGGTTTTGCTTGAGCTAAACTGCATCTGATCTCGACTCTAGTGTGTATTTTTTTTATAAAGTAAGAGTTTAACCATACCTTGATTACGTGCTCGTCACCTAATCACTTGAGTTTGTTCTGTATGGAAACTTATACCAAGTTTTCAATTGGGTTGTTTGCAGTTCACCAATGTATTGTTGATCTAGTCTTTGTGATACCAATGAAATTTGCTATCACTTCTTCCAAATCTTAGGCGTTGGCTTTCGAACAGGTTTGAATTCAGCGAATAACTTTTTTGGTAAAACTCCTTCATCATTTCATCCAACATCGAACAACCGAGAGATGCTCAGTTTGTTTATGAAAAGTATATCTTGTTTTTGAAACTTTCTGCAATTGAACATTCGGTTCTAAACACATTTACATAAAGTACTCTCTATAATACGAACTACCTTATTGCACAGTTGATCAAATATGTCTTTTTAATTTAATTATTAATTTCTAATTTATCACAACTATTAAATTTTAACCTAAAACCTGAGCCTAAAAACAAATTAATCGTAAATCAGCCGAAAATCCTTGTTCATACGTGCGAAATAATCAGCCCGAAATAATCGAAATAGTCAATTGTAATATATGGTAGCTAATCCAGCACAACAGTCATTCCCGCCTATTACCAATTTAAATCTTTCTGGCAGGAATTCTGTTCCCTGTAATTAGTTTTAGGTATTCTTAGACAGTTTTATTCTATTATTATAAATTGGTTTTATCAAGAGTACATAATAGCTTCTCACTCCACACAGAAGAAGAGTGAGACACCCCCCAGCCCGCCCGTGTTCCAGCACAGGCAGACGCGCCGGTCGCCTCCAGGCCACATGTCGACACTCCACGCAACATGTGACTGGCCAATCAGAAGCGAGCTTCTATTCTCTGATTGGCCGACGCCTGTGCACGTGCTCCAATCATAAAACGGGATAGGGATAAAGGCTAATAACCCACCATTCATTCACAGTCTGCTTGCAAAAACATCAAAAAAAGGCTTGCAAATACCTCTGGGGACACTTTGGCAAACCCCCAGCGAAATTGATTGAGAAACTTTGAAGAAATTCAGAAAAGTTTATATCTCAAAAGTTTCTCAATCAACCCCGCTGAAAGCCCGCCAAAACATCCCCAGAGGCACCTGCAAACCCTTTTCAATGCCCCCGCAAGCAGACCACGAATAAACAATGAGTCATTAAGCCCTTAACTCTATCTTAATGCTTATTAACGCATCAGCGATTATATACTAAAGTGTGTTACGCAGGGAATCTACGCGCTGATTGGCCAGTCACATGCTGCACAGAACGTCAACACGCAGCCCGAAAACGACCAGCGCATCCGCCCGCGCCAAAACACAGGCAGGCCGGAGAGTGTCTCACTCCTCCTCTATACAGAGTGAGACGTTATTATGTACTCTTGGTTTTATTGAAAATAAAATTGAAATGAATAAAAGAAGATATCATGAAAACTTGCGGAAATACTGTTCCAATTTTTCCATATTTTGTCGTAGTCAGGCCACTCGCTACATCACAGTTTCCTATTCAACATACTTTGTAAAATTAAACTTAAAGTATATGTAATGCATCAAAATTAACACAATATTACAAGTTTAATGTTTGTTTAGTTTCGCTAATTGCATGCCGATATTATTATTTTAACAATGCAACTTACATTGCGGTTAAGTAAGTTTGAAACTATAAATTTTACGTCATCATGAAAAGTTACCTAGTTGGACTGGCTTGCAGAAAAGCCCAGTTTCTGTTGTACTTTTCGGCATGTACGTTTGTACATATACGTACGTACACATTACACACCCTGAAGAAACCGGCCTGGCTGTCTAGCATGACCAATGTGAGCGTGATTCCGGAGTCACTGACTCAGACTCCGGAGTCACTTACCAAAATTCAGTAAACAAGTCCAATTCACTGGACCCGCGACGCCAATGCAGTGACTGCAGTCAGCGACGCTATGGCTCGATCAGTGACGCCGACTGCAGCATCATAGGTAGTTAATTCTGATCGGTACTGTAGTTTTTCGACACTTCTGGCATTTATTTCGTGTTTTAATACCACTACCGAAAATTAGTTTTCACGTCATCTAATTTTTGACATCACACAGTATCCGTTGCGCAAATGCAATAGTGTGCCAGTGAATGAGAATCTCATAATCAAACTTAGGCTTTAACTTAAGTCCTGAGGTCTCTGACCAGAACTGTATAACCAATTATTACTACACGTCATACAGAAAATTTATTTTCTATTGTTTTTTTATTTTGTACTGTACATTCAGTTGCCACTAGAATACTACTTAGAATTTGCATAAATGGCATTCACAATCGAAAACAAAAAAAATTAAAAAGTAACAAACTACAAAACAGACCCTTTTGCGTGTTCTGTATAGTGATTCAAATGCCAGCAGAAGCCAGAACTGCCTCGACTATGAGAAAGGAAAAAGCAGTAACATACCGAAACAGTTCACATTGCACTAGTCATAACCGAAATAAAGTGTCAAACCATGTCGAGACTGACTACCCATTGGTTGTAACGCAACGGCACAATGACAATATGGAATGCTGTTGTTACCAGGTGTACCCATTTGTGATTGCTATGATTCATGTTTAACTTTTGCTTGATTCCCGATTTAATTCTGTTTACATTCTCACATAGTCAATTCTCGATCAAAATTTGACAAAATCTGTAAGCAAATATCAGAGTGTCACAGGTATGTACAGCACCAGCTCAGTCCAAGTTGCAACCCCAGCATTCCATAAACTTTCTCTATGTCTCATTCATTAGTTAATAATTCATTTCATTAGTAATAATTATTTCACAAAACTATTTAATTCATTGTTGATTTTATGCCAGACGTCATGTCGCCCCTCCTTTGACTGAAATTTAAGCCAGAAATTTATGTTTTGGATTAGATGCTGGAAATGTTTTGTTAAAAAAAATGACAACACCGCAACACCACATTGAAATTATGGCCAAGGGGGCATCATAAGCTTAAAACTTCAGAATCCTACCTCATTTATTACTAAACATGAAAATTGCATTTACAGCAATATATACATAACTTATACAATAATAAAATTAAAATTAATAAAATTGTACTACGGTTTTTATCCAACTGTAGGCAACTTTTAAAAATAAGCACCCGACAAACAAAAACTTAAACACGTAAATCATGCAAACTGCTTGGTGGCCAGCTTATGCCAAAAAGCAGTATAAAGGCCTGCCGCCGCTGAGGCGGCGGCAGGAAAAAAATTAAAAGATACGTTGCAATACTGGTAATGGTGTTGTAGGTTTACGTTGACTATGTCGAGGAACTTTGAAGGAATGAAGGTTTACGTTGATTATGTTGAGGAATTTGCACTCAGCAAAGGAACCTTGCCCCCTTTGGGGCCTACTTGTTACTATTATTTCGACATTTGACCATCCATGCCACGATCATTCCTGTATATGTAAATCTGAGGTTTGAACGAATTATAGTTTTCGACTCGCGTCTATTCTCTCTACCTGAATGTGTATGGGAAAGCTGGATTGAAGAGACACGGGTTAAATTTTCCACCCGACCCGACCCAAACCAACACAAACTAGTCGGGTGGCTACAATTGTTTGCCGACTTAGGCAGCGGACCTTCTATTCTACGCAATGGACCCACTATTGTAGGCAGAGGACCCTGTATTCGTGTTCAGGAGCTCGAATTACCCCTACAAACATCAAAATTTCAATTTTGAAAATTTGACCACTTTGGCCCTCTGGGGCTGGTATCCTAGGGGGGTCTACGAGCGTTCTGTGTGACTAACTGTAACGTGTATACAGGTATTTGTTGCCTGTGTGCTGTATGCAAAATAGCTTTCCCTGTTTTGTTTGTACCAAGTCTGTTATGTGACTGTGTGTCGACATCGGCCTATAAGTAAATTTTATTAAAACAGCCGTTTTGTGGTCAAGAGTTTATCGTGTTACCATACTGAATGAATTGACAGGCACTTTTGACTGTGCTGCTGAATATATATGTGGTCATGATAAGCAAGCATGACCACTGAAATTTTTAAAATATCTCAAGTTTTGTCCTTAAAACGTTACGACCCTACTCAAAGCATCGGCTCACTTATCACAGACTTAAATGTCACAACCAACAAATGCCGAAAAATGTCTAACCATATAGATACATACACACAGCAAGGGCACCGCAAGGTTGAGGTGCAAACGTCAACCCATGAAAAAAATTCTACCGCAGTTCCAAAAATGTTAAGACATTAAGACTGTACTTAAGATTTGTTCTAATCCTCTAAAAGTCATTTCACGGTCACCAGAAAGTTGATCGCTGCCAACGGTGTAAAATTTTTCCTTTTCCTTGAACACATTTGCTTGTTTTTTAACCAGGATGACACCCACATTGACTAATTCATGTTAATTTAAACAATTTTGTTGACTGGGGCGAAACTGTGGGCATGAGATAATTTAAATTGAGTCTCTATCTGAAGGTTGAAGGAGTGTTTGTGGTTGGGCTCATTTTTTTGCTGGGTCAAACGGACTGGACCTAATTTAGTCCTTGTTTAGGATTGGATTAAGCCTGTTGCCCTTGTTGTTAAGCACATAGAGACAGGGACAAGGACAAATTTAGGTCAGTTTCTGTGAAAAATTGACAAATGCGTCTGAACTAATTATTTGTATACGGTCTAAAAATGACTTCAACTATCGTCATGCAAAAAATTGGCTTATTTGGCTATGCAGTTTTTTCTGAAATCGCTTAGGGACAAAACGATATGGACAAGGACAAGGACAAGTATGAACCGGGCTTTAGTATGCCGTCTGAATTCCATGTCGTAAACTCGTGAGCAGCGTAATCGTGACGTCAAATCTCCGAATCTCGTTATGTCATTGTTACAACCGAATAACAACAGCTGTTTTTGGTCTGAGGTGGGAACTAACAGCAGTGTTCGGAAGGCGTCTGTTCTTTCCAATGCCCTTGTGTCGTGATAATCTCTGTGGCACTTAACTCCTGAGACACTGCTAACATCATAATTCTCGCTAATCAACTGGCGTAACGCCTGTTTGGTCTTGCCGTGACAGATTGTACTGTCTAACTAAATTTTCACGACAAGAGAGTGGGGCGAAATGGAAAGAAGACAAGGACCTTCGGTTCGGACTATCTGCGAATGACAGTCTAAAGATTACTACGTCAGCCGCTTACCCTTCATTTTACAATTGACCGCGAAAACACTAATTGTTGGGTTTGGTAACGTATGCGACAAAAAGTATCTGATTAAGGCTATATAAACGGAATGTTTCGGCAGTCTATCCCATTTCTATTGGAAACGTTTCGTATATACTTGCATCTCCCTAATCAAGAGTACATACTACATAGTAGTGTCTCGGTTTATAGCAGAAAAGTGAGACACTCTCCTGTCTGCCTGTGCTCTAGCGTTCGTCGTTTTCGGCCTGTCTGTTTAAGTTTTCTTGAACAGCTATGCGGACAGTCAATCAGAAGCTATATACTCAATGCTGTGCGTGTGACTACGAATGCTAG
>JASANF010009958.1:0-35792 GCA_030248245.1 Trissonchulus sp. WLG1_4
CCTAATTGATAACTTCGTAGTTGATTTGTAATTAAAATTTTTGGGGGGGGAGGGGAGGGGGAATTCCCATCCCCCCCCTGGCTACGCACCTGCAAAGTGAACTATCGAAAGGGATGGTTTGAAGTTCTGAGATGTGTGTGACACGATGCTCTCTCAGTGAGTGCAATTGTGTGATGCATGCATTAACTAATGTATTCATTCATTACATGCACCTTCTTTGTTTTGATTTTTGTGGAAAATTTTTGATCATCCATCAACCAAATAATTATTGAAATTGAAAAAATGATACATTTTTCTGGGGGCTGGCCCCGGTACACTGCACTGGGCGTGGTGTGGTGCGTGATCTTGCGTGTGAGGTAACTGTAGTGTTTCAAGTGGGAGGTGGTGTGATCATCCAAAAATTGTGAGTGAAATTCTGAATAACTACTCTTCTTATGGGGGTGCTCTCCGCCCCCCCCCCCAAGCCCCCCGCATGCGCACTCGTTTTTCTAATTAAGTTTTTTAAATTTACATTTTTGATGCAAAATTGAGTTAAGAAACCCGTAGAGAGGTAGAGGGCTAAAGGGGCCTGCCGCGCACAGGTCCCCGCGATCGGGCACATGGCAATCAATTACAGCATTTAAACACACTAAAATAATGGCCCTTCTTAAATCCTAAGTAATAGTTAAATCGCCTAGACTGCCCGCTAGCTATTACCCGCCCAGTAGTCGCCCGAGGTGAGGCAGCCCCTTTGAAAATTTCTGGATCAACTGTATACCTAAAAATATCCCAGGCTGACTGATCTTTACATGTGCAATGTGAGTTGGGATTATAGGCTTTGGAAAATTGAACCAACTTGCAGGTAGGAGGTGTATTTAACACCATCACGAAAACATGATTCAGTCAGTCATCCCCTCATAACCTCATAATTTTTTTTCTGGGTACTTCATTCATATTTACGTACAGGGTTTTTTTTCGTTTTCGAAAATGTGCAAAATCTATGCAAATATTTTTTGACTGTGCATTTTACTTTTGCAGTGTTCAATTTTTTAGTGTCCAGTTTTGGGTTACAACCAGGTGAGAGGGGGAAAAATAGTGGACCTATTTTTTGATAGAGCACCTTGGGGGAAGCATTTTTGCTTCAAGAACCCCTATCTTCATTTTTTGGATTTTCTGAGGGCCTTTTCACAAATTATAGGAACTGGATTAGATGAACTAGATTAACTACATAACTCAACATAGGATTAACGTAAATGTATAAAATTTTGCAAGCGAATGGCGTTGAGATAGCTTGGTTATTATGCAAAGTTTCATAAACTTTCATCCAACTAACCCTTAGGTACTGAAGTTACTTTAGTTGATCCAATCCAGTTAATATAATTTGCGAAAAGTGCCCTAAATACCATCTCCAGTAAATCTGAACCCTCAGCCAGGGACGTTTTTTCACTTTTTTTCCGAAGCTCTTGTTTTTTCGGTACTAATCGTGTCTAAATCGTGTTCGCAATTTTGGTTCCGGTTGTTTAGAATCAACAGCAAAGGCTCGCGTGTCCTGCCGAAAAATTGGCCACCCTCCTCGCCAAACAGTTTTTTCAATTTTTAGACCAAATTGAAATTGGCCTCACCAAGGTTTCTCGCTTACGCTTCAGGCTCAGGCTTAGTAGCGGGTTCAGGCTTAGTATCAGGCTTAGGCTTAGGCTTAGGCTTCATCAGAAATGAAAATTTCAGAAAAAATCCTACCATTTAGCCTGAAATCCTGCCAGCGAAGCCTAGGCGATGCCTTATAAAACATCATAACGCACTCAAAACTGTTCAAAAACAAAGATAATAGCCATTGTTGGCTTCGAACTTTGGCCTTCGTTCACTTCCAAAAACACTGAAAATGCAATTATCAGAGGGTCATAGTTTTAGAAAATCCCAAATTTGTGGATAGGGGTTCTATTACAAAAAAAGCTTCCCTCAAGGTGCTCTACTCCAAAAAATAGGTCCACTATTCCCCCCCCCCCCAACTGCACTTGATCCCAAATTTTAACCCACTAAGCCTGGAAATTAAGGTTAAAAGTTCCACAAGCGCATAGTGCAGCATTGCGCAACTGCAAAGTTTGACTGAGCTTTTTGCACGACTTTCATAACCAATGTGGTTGCTTAATCGCGGCAGCCAGGACATGGGTGGAGTGACGTTTAGATTTTTAGTAATGCTTGAAGATTGCAATTGTTAGCCATTTTAGCCACCAAGTTGCAAAGGTGGGCGGCAGCCCCCAGAAAAAAATTTAAAGAATTTTTCAGTTTTTAGACCGAATTTGGTCAACGAAGACGTATAGAAATTTTTCCCGCTTAGAGAAATTAGAACAATATACGGAATTCGGAACGTCACATCAGACAGTGTATTACACATGGAACAGGAATAGTGTAACAAGCCACAACGGTCCAAGGGTCTGAAGGCGGGAGCCCCCAAGAAAAACTGTGTTAGTTCGTGTAACATGTATATCAGTCACATACAATAGTTGCGGGTGTCTGGGGACGGAGGTACCTGGCAAACAAAAATTGGGGATTTTTCCAATTTTTAGACAAAATTTGGTCAACTGGAGACGTATCAGGAATTTTTCCGACAAAAAAATTGAACCGAAAAATGGTAACGTCTCATGGGACAGTGTGTTGCACAAGTAATGTAGCATAATATACTCGTGTGACGTGTAGACATGCAAATGTAACATAATGTACTCTTGTTATAAATATGCTTTGACAAAATTTAATAACAAAGAATAGTAAGCCACAGAGATGCATGGGTCTGGGGACGGCAGCCGCCAGAAAAAAAATTGGGGAAATTTTGATTTTTGGGCCAAATTTGGTCAATTGGAGACATATAGTCGAGCGGGAAGAAAAGACACGTCGATTTGTCAGGGAAAAAAGCCTTTTTATACAGCTGCCTACGTATATATGAGTTGGGGTGAAATATTTTTGTGCTATCGGCTAGTTAAGGCTATTTTATGGCTACAGGCCAAAAATTAGGGTTTTGCGGATCGGTTTTTAGCTTTCCAATATGCGTCTTTAAAAATTCGACCCCAACATAAACATTGCCTGAAATGAGTCCTGGAGGGCAATTTTTTAATTACTCTAAATTTGCAGTGAAAGCCTAGAAAGTTGGAAATTTTTGTTATTGACTAATCAGAGATTTGATTTTGTTAATTCTTACGCCCATATAAAGTGTGACGTTTTTCAAATACGCCTGGCTTGTTTTCCCGACATTTTGACATGGGGGCGGGAATAAAGCCACTTTTTCTTATAAATTTTCTCGCAAACGTACCTCTAAAGTATAAAAACGCGTATATATATAAATTTAAACTAATAATTGTTAAATTATAAAAGTAATTACATATACAATGATGTTGTTATATACATACAATTATTATAAAAATGCCCTTTCAGTGTGGGTAGAATAGCAAAGTTGGCTGATCTACAGCAGAAAAATGCTAACAAGCTTTGTCAAACACCCGGGACAAGTTTTGCAGCCGAATAGGGAAACTCAGCTTGCTAAATGAAGCGGACAAGAGTTGCGTCAGAATAGCAGTCGCCCTGCGACACGTTAGTGCTTTCTGGACCCTATTCGCGCGACTAATTAGGAACACATTTTTTGACACTTACTAGCACTCAGGACTTAAGTCAGGTGTATAGATTATAAAGTATTAATACTCCACAGATATAACATATACAGGTATATACGTATTTCATTTAAATTTCTCCATGCGCAATTTATTTTTGTTTTGTATATAGACATCTTTCCCGAAAATGTCAAATAAATGTTATTTTCCCAAAATTTTCCAAAAATTCACCTCTGGAATGCTAGTTTCTTGTTTATTTTGACTTTAACAATTAACTTCAAGTGACATAAGCGTGGGAATTGTACTGTATATATATGGCGTACTCAGTTTCCAAAATCACTTCACGGCTAATCTTTGGTGTCCCGAAGCTATCCCGAAGCCCCCACCACCGTTTTTGCCGCGTTGGATAACAAATTTTCTGACATATTTGTGGTTGATTTGGTTCCGGATGGTAGTACGTACCGTTTATATACGACCCAGCTCCTTACTCGAAAATAGTGTCCATCTCTCCAAAAAAATCAGCTTTGTCAAAATTCTAGAAGAAAAGTAACAGCCAATTTACCAAAAACGTGGACAGAAGCCACGAATATTCAGAAAATCATCAGAGCGCAGAATATATAAAGCTCCCCACGCGGGGGGCTCTCACACTGATAACAAGTTGATCCATTTGTAAAACAAAAATTATATGTAAATTAAAAGTTTTGCATGAAAATTACAGCCCACCATGAACACTGAGTGGTACGAAATAGTTATTTTAAGCTAAAAATGTCTTTATCCAAAAAACTTTTTGAAAATTTGATCTGTTTTCAAAAATCAAAAACATTTTGACTAAGATACGAAAAAATAAGAAAAAATACTGAAAAAGGTTTACTTAGCGTCTGGGGCTTAAGCACACCGCGCTTATCTAGAACGACACACTAAGATAATTTTGTAGGTAAAAGTTTCACCCAGATTGTACACAAAAAAATTATTGAAACAGGGGGAGGGGTAGAAAAACTACACACAGCCTAAAATAAAACAAAACGTAATAAAGGCAGAATGATGGAAACTGCGTTGCCTGCAAGTCAGACGTCACTTCATTTGCATTTTATGCACGTAAATGAGCTGGCGTACAAAAATGTCTGCAATACGCATACACACACACACCCTTCATGATATACAGTAACGTCGCATATATTCACACACACACACACACACACACAAACGTTGTGCGCACGGGACCGTGAATATTGGTAATAATAATAAAAAAATTATCAGGAAGGGTTAAGGGGAAGCAACATACAAAAATTTTGGAAACGAAGCTAGGGCTAGCTAATAGTAGGGGATGTACAATATGAAGTCTAAAGACAAACCTTTTCAGCCAACTTGAAACTACCATAACGTTGTAAATACTCTGTCAATTTTAATAAATTTACATTTATCGAGTTCAAAAATGGATATTCTGTCAATTGAGCCTGATTGTTTTTCACTAATTTATCGTTTTTTGTTGGAAAAATGAGTGTCATTTTTCATATAACATTTTAGCAAAGCTAATTTTTTGGAGAGATTGACACTATTTTCGAGTAGAGAACTGTGTAGTGTATAGACGGTACGTACTACTATCCGGAACCTAATCAACAAAAAACATTTTTTAATATTTATCAAACGCGGCAAAAAGGGTAGCGGGGGGCTTCGGGATGGCTTTATGGTGGGGCACCAAAGCTTTTGAATTTTCAGTGCACCCGATGATCCGTCGAAGATCACTTCTGAGACATCCATGCTTGCTTGAGGGCAGACATGGACTGTCGCAAAAGATTTGACAAATCAATAAACTCACTAGCTAAATTTCTTTGATTCATACCACCTTGAGGCGAAATTCGTTAGATGGCTTTTTCCTGCAGAGCTGATGTCTTCGTGCAAGCATGCCTGGTTGAAATCGTTTCCGGCAGGTGGTATCGAGAAAGAAGCTGTTAGTTGACGTTGTGAGTTTGGAGAACCGCCTGCGCCAAGAACCAGAGGATCCCCAGTTGACTCTAATGGCAAAAGGATGCGGCTTGAGACTAGTCCGCTATCCTTACGACCCAGACCCCCCTGGGTGAAAAGGACTTCTTTCACCACCGGAGCCACCTTGGCGCCTTCTCTCGATGAAGGTGTCCAGTTTCCTGATGCAGCTGTTGGAGCGACTTGAACCTGGCTCTCAGGTATTCGGGGACCTTTTGGGGGTACCGCGGACTTTTTTGGGCGGTCTTCTTTTGTCCTTTACCGACTGAAGTTGGAGCCGGTTTTACTGGTTTCCCCTGCGGCGTGGGCTGAGGCATAGCTGGACTCTCTAAAGTGACCGATGCACTAACAATACTCGTGGTTGTTATACAAAAAAACTTTCAGGAACAGTCTGTCACCCAATTCATAACCAAACTGATTACGGTATTACACATACTGGGTTTTTTTGCTGGCATATTTTCGCAATTTTGCAAAAAGCTTGAAATTTTTTCACAAAATCAATTTTTTTTGCAGACTTACTTTTGTTACTTAATGCAGTAGACTTTACATTTTAAGGTTAATAAAACATTACTCTTTTTGGCCAAAAAGCGATTTTGACATTTTTATTTAAATTTATGGAGCCGTCCTGAAAGTTTTGTGTAATTTTTCACAAGTTTCACAATCGATGCTCAGCCGTAAAAAAATTTCAGAAGACCCGGCCAATGACCAAGTTAGGCCTGAAAAAGCTAACATTTTGAAATGTTTTTTAAATTATGTCACCTCCGACCCCTATTATACTGTCTATCAGTGTTACATGTAGTCGGTGTGATGATACATGGAAGAAAATGTGTCCCATTTACAGTCACTAGAAAAATCATATCACAAAATTGCACGAGTCCGGGCATAGGGGAACCGAAAAAGTGGCAGAAAATTTCAATTTTTAGGCCAAATTTTGTCAATTGGGGACGTACCGGAAGCATTTTCCGACTAACCCACAAAAATCTGCACATAGACCTTACGAGCTCACCTCCACTGCGTCAAAATTTTTTTCGCTATTTTGCGAAAAGGTTTGAAACTTTTTCGCAATCAATTTTTTTTCGCAATTGTACGTTTTTGCGCAAAAAAACCCAGTACACATATGATTATACTTTATTACTACTACCTTTTGTAGTTAGAATTTTAACTAGCTTCCAGTCATGTCAGTCAAAGTTAAATACTACAAATAAAAGTAGGATATAGTTTTTAGTGGCAATTTTAGTGGCAAAAATATAGAGCAAATAAAACTAATCCTAGATGCACGGTCCACACAGTTGTTGTCACTAGTTCCTGGTTCAGACAAACTGTAAGCAAATTCGGCGTGAGTCACACTGTCGATTTTTTATACAAGATACAACTGGTTTTAAAATGATTTTTTTGAAGTTTCCTAACAAAGACTGGCAAATGTTAGACTGTTTCCGTTTTTACGTAAAGGAGGAATACTGTGTTCAGCACAAGGAAGCTTAACATGTCTACTTTAAGCATCAAAACTTTCAAGCCAATCGAACAATTATATCATGCTTGAATAAGTGATGCAAAGTCGTCTTTATCGGGTCGCACGAGCGGCGGGTTCTCACTTATGTGTTGCATGCAGATGCAGAATAATAAAAGTGCATATCACCTACAGTACGTAGTAGCCGTTGACGATTAATAACTTTTGATTAGTAAAAGCTGATTCCACGATTTGTGGGTACGTTTGTAGAACATAACTCAGTCTTAGAATGTACATGTTTTCAGCAAAACTTACTGAGTAAGAAAAACAAAGTTCTGGTTCTTTCTAAAATATATATATCTATATATATATATATATATATATATATATATATATATATATATATATATATATATATATATATATATATATATATATATGACTCACTTTCTGAGAGAATCGACCAAACCAGGCCCAAAGTGGCCACATTTGCACTTTTGTCTTCGTTTTTTTTCAAATTTTTACACATGTTAGATCATCTTAAGGGAAGTTATTTAAAGCAAATCCGAGCTCTCTACGACTTCCCGATGTCGAGATATGACCTGTAGAAATTTGCCAAAATTGACCAAAATTGCTCTAGCAAAGTGCGACGTTTTCATTGGTTATATCACCACGTTGCCGCTAGATTGACATTTGATTTTTTGCACACTAAGACTAGATATAATGGACTTTGTAAATGTGTAACTAGTTTTTCCAAACCTGCTGGATTTCTTAAGCCAGGCTCGTGTAAGTGTCAATTTTTACCTCAAAACAGTTTACCAAATTTTCATAGTTCGGTCTCTGGCGTCGAGACCGAAATCGAAGCCCCCAAAAATTTTGCTTTAAAACACATTTATATGTACCTGTTACATTACATTGGTGTGAAAAAATCCAATATCGAGGGGAAAACTGGTGAAATTTTGCACCAAAGATGGTCCGCTGCACACTGCCGGAGTTCGACTGTGCTTCAGACAATCCCTGTGTTGATCACTTTAACGACCATCAAGTCAAATAATTTTCTGCACACTAAGACAAAATATAATGGGCTTTGTAATGGTGCAACTAGTTTTTCTAAACCTGCTGGATTTCTCAGGCCGGACTCGTGTAAGTGTCACTTTTTACCTCAAAACAGTTTACCAAATTTTTATTGTTCGGTCTCTGGCGTAGAGACCAAAATCAAAGCCCCCAAAAATTTTGCTTTAAAATACTTTCATATGTACTTGTTATATAACATTGGTGTCAAAAAGTCCAATATCGAGGGGGAAATTGGTGAAATTTTGCACCAAAGATGGTCAGCTGTACACTGCCGGAGCTCGACTTGGCTTCAGACAATCCCTATGTTGCTCATTTTAAGAACTGTCAAAATCGCTACTTTTGCGACAGCAAAGGGTAAACATTGTGTCAGTCTTGAGAAATCTCGTTCAAAATTTAGTGAGTTAAGGAGAGGTAGGGTCCGACCAAGTTGGGGGGATGGGTACCCAAAATTTTTGTGCTGTTATGTATGCGTTCAATTCGCATGTCTTTGGCTGTCTTGAATCAAACTGATGGCATGTCATACCGTTTCCTACCTACTGTAAATTTACAAAACAATATAAAGTAGTTCCTACCATAGCAATACAATATGAAGAGAAATGGATAAGCGGATGGACTCATTAAAATCGAAGGCGAGACAGGAAAACGGTTCCGAAATGGAACGGTATTACCCTATTTTATTGACAGTGTCTACAAAAACTGTACTAGAGCCTCATAATAATGAGAAAACGTCGACGAGGAAAACAGCCTAGGCCAAAGGGACTACATGAGCATTTGGGATTACAACAGTGTAACAGATGAAATATAAAATAAAAATATTACTACAAGTTGAGGGAAAAATGGAAAATAGCGAGTTAAAAAAACATGATTATTCACGAGTTTGGAATATTGAACAAAGTTCGAATCGTTTCACTTTTAAAACAAAAATGAAAAAGCCAGTCAGTTAGTGGGTGACCTAAACCGGCCATAAACTGAAACACAGACAAAAAAGCCTCGTGCTTCAACTCCACCTACAATGAGGCAGCAAATAAAGGCCAAAAGTCCACATACCCCAGCAGGGGCGTAGCCAGGGGGGGGGGTATGGGGGAAATTCCCCCCCACCGCAATTTTTTCCGACTGAAACTTTACACAAGGGTTTTTTTATGGTCCGGCCGGAAAAAATTTTTGATACGTCTCCAATTGACCAAATTTGGCCTAAAAATCAAAAATTTCCTCAATTTTTTTCTGGGGGCTGTCACCCCCAGACCCCCGCAACCTGTAACCTGTAACATGTTACAAGTCTTATGATTCCTCAATATGGCACCTGTGGCTTGGGTTGTTAATTGGGTCGATGGTGTTGCGGTATGCCCCAAACAGCCAGGATTTCCCGGTCCGCAGCCTGCTAAGTAGGACCCGGTCGGCCCTTGGGAGCCCAGCTTCCGTTTGGGGTGGCACTGGGCCATTGGGGCCATAGACTGCCAGCGCGCGGGGGTGACTGGCGCTAGTGTACCACTTCTTGGTTACGTAGCGCCGGATGATAGTTTTAGCCGAGGGCACGTCTATCGGTCTATCGGTTCAATTTCACCAATTTCACCCAATGTATTGACATTGTATTGCATTGACATTTGACACCAATGTAATATAACACATACATGTGAAAGTGTTGTAACGCAAAATTTTCGGCGGCTTCGATTTTGGTCTCGACGGCAGAGACCGAACAGTGAAAATTTTTAGGAAAAAACTGACACTTGCACGAGTCTGACTCAAGAACTTCAGCAGCTTTAGAAAAACATATTGCACAGTTACTGAGCCCATTATATTTAGTCTTAGTGTGTAGAAAATTATTAGATTTAATGGTAGTTTTAATGCCACAAATGGGATTGTTTGAGGCAAAGCAGTGTCCAAGCAGTGTGCAGCTGAACATCTTTGGCGCAAAATTTCTCCAGTTTCCCTTTCGATATTGGATTTTTTGACACCAATGTAATGTAACAGGTAAATATAAAAGTGTTTTAAACAAAATTTTCAGGGGCTTCGATTTCGGTCTCGACGCCAGAGACCGAACAATGAAAATTTGATAAACTGTTTTGAGGTAAAAATTGACACTTACACGAGTCTGGCCTAAAAAATCCAGCAGGTTTAGAAAAACTAGTTGCACCATTACAAAGCCCATTATATTTTGTCTTAGTGTGCAAAAAATTATTTAACTTGATGTCGTTAAAATGAGGAACATAGGGATCGTCTGAAGCAAAGTCGAACTCCGGCAGTGTGCAGCTGACCATCTTTGGTGCAAAATTTCACCAGTTTTCCCCTCGATATTGGATTTTTTCACACCAATGTAATGTAACAGGTACATATAAATGTGTTTTAAAGCAAAATTTTTGGGGGCTTCGATTTCGGTCTCGACGCCAGAGACCGAACTATGAAAATTTGGCAAACTGTTTTGAGGTAAAAATTGACACTTACACGAGCCTGGCTTAAGAAATCCAGCAGGTTTGAAAAACTAGTTACACATTTACAAAGTCCATTATATCTAGTCTTAGTGTGCAAAAAATCAAATGTCAATCTAGCGGCAACTTGATGATATAACCAATGAAAACGTCGCACTTTGCTTAAGCAATTTTGGTCGATTTTGACAAATTTCCACAGGTCATATCTAGACAACGGGAAGTCGTAGAGAGCTCAGATTTGCTTTAAATAACTTCCCTTGAGATGATCTAACATGTGTAAAAATTTGAAAAAAATCGAAGACAAAAGTGCAAATGTGGCCACTTCATGGTCGATTTTCCCAGAAAGTGAGTCATATATATATATATATATATATATATATATATATATATATATATATATATATATATATATATATATATATATATATATATATATATATATATATATATATATATATATATATATATATATATATATATATATATATATATATATATACACGTGACATCAAGCTAAGTTTTTTGCAAAGCTAAAGAATGATAGATACGTTATTGGGCCCAAAATGAAATGATTCTGACAGGTACGAAAAAATATATATTGTGATAAAAATTAAAATTCTCAAAAATTTGGCATTTTAGTGAACAATTTTAACTAGTTTGATAATAGCTATCTGCACCAATCTTTGCTCGACGATAGGCCGCATGTCCGTCTCGAAGTGAAGTAATTTTCAGAAGGATTGAGTTACAATTAACAAACTTTGTCCGTTCTAAAAATGGTAAACTTGTTGACGAATAACTAACCAGTAACATACGAGAATAAGCCAAATTATCTCTGGTATGGTAAAGAATAGTAGGTAGTTTATTGTGCTTAAATATAAAACAATTCTGACAAGTATGAAAATCACTACTATAAAAGGTTCAAAAAAAGTTCAAATTTTGAAAATTCGTAACGTAACTTGGAAAGCCTTCATTATTAAGAGTTTCGAACACAAACACCATCAAACACCTTTAGTAGAAAACATCTGGGCCATTTGCAACCAATATTCAGGGCCGGATTGGGCAGCTTACAAAGCGTTCGAAATCGAAATTCAGGGCCGGCTTAAGGAATAATCTCGGCTTAGAAGCGTTCGGGACCGAAATTCATGGCTGGACTAAGGACAATCTCGGCTTGAGCGTCTGGGTTCCAAATTTAGGGCCGGCGCCGGCACCAAACCAGGGGCGAATAACTCACCCTATACTACTACATTCAGCCAGCAAAGAGCTTTGATCGGCAGATTTAATCAAACGAATCTGACTACTGCTTTAGTATGTGATTGGTTAATATTAAGTTAAGCTTCTTTCTGTAGTGAAACAGTGAAACATCATCATACTGCACTCACTTCTTCTGAAAACAGCGCACCGTTCCTTTCCGCAATAAATTCTGCTAAGGAACCACCTGAAGTTAACACAACCAGTAACTACAAGTATGCATTTACACAAAGCAACACTCAGCATTTTGAGATCACAATCTTGTCCGTAAGGACACATTGACACAGACAAGGACAAAACTTGGATCACACCTGTGAAGAATCCATACAATCGCATCCGATATAGTTGTTTGCGTATTACCAAACTAACTAGACTTCATTAGAACTTTCTTCAAGCAAAAAGTGTCGAAAATGCCGGGTAGTTTTCTCAGAGTTGCTTAGAGATACAATGACAGGGACAAGGCTACTAATGAGTAAGAAAGTGCTTGTAACAAACGCGTACGTCTGGTTTACGCAATCACGTTAAATTTCAAAAGCAGGAAAGTTTCCAAAGACTGACTTCATAAAATCTACCTTCAAACTTATGACACAAAATCACTATCCAAAAGCATACCAGAAGCGTACTCCATCACGATACACAAAGCATTGTCCTCAATGAAGTTTTCATAAAATCCAATAATATTCGGATGAGTAAGCATTTCCAGGACCTGAAAATATTACGACCAGTCCTCAAACAGTATCCCACTTCATTATTTTTTGCTTGGCCAAAATACCTTAACAACTACGCTAAGCAAAAGTAATGAGTATTTGTCATACAGTATGCTCGTATATACGTTCGTAATAAAAGTTTGCTTACCAATCACAAAAAACCAACAAAAAAAACAAAGCAAAACAACCCAAGAGAAACAAAAAACCCCCCCCCCACCCCCCCCCAAAAAAAACCACAACGAAAAAAACCAATCCCCAGTGTATGACAAGACCCTTAAGTATGTTGCCGGCTGCCCAGACATATGGCTGTAGGTATGAATCGACCCTCTCCACGTAAGTCCTCCCCCACCGCCTTTGGTCATAATGCTGCCTAAAATCACGCTCAGCGCCCCCTTCGTATTTGCCATAGCTGCCCTTGTACGGGCATTAGTTGGTGAAAGCAAGAGTACATAATAAGATCCCACTATGTACTCTTGGTGAAAATGAGCAGTGGGCACCAAGAGCACACACATACGTACATGCACCTCCCTGAGCGCCGCCTGTCGTTCGGCTGTGGACATGCAGTCAACGGAAATGTGCTTGATGATCACTCGGACATTATCTTCCAAACGGCGACACAGATACACTGATCTGAAACAAAAAAACTACACCGCGAAAATAACACAGGGACAAATTCATGCTTCGTTCTTTATACGGGCATATTTAGAAACAAGTTTGTGAGTGGAAAAGAAAACTTAATAATTGATATAGCTACAGAATACTTTTCAATAATTAATTGACATATTTTTGGTTAAAATTTTATAGGGTCGCCCTTCATTAAATATTGTTGGCCTCCAGTGAAATATTGTACACAAGGGTCCCCTCTTTTTTTATGGTCAGAGCAAAAACTTTTCTGCTGCTAAAGAAGTCATATTAAAAAATTCTGTTTTTTACCGCCCCAAAATTTGCCAGTGAGTGGGGGGAGGGGTGGCGCCCTCATTTTGCTTAACTTCCCATTTGACCCACGCCCCCATTTCAGATGTGGTGAAACCCTCGATTACACAGAGAGGATTAGACACAGAGAGGATTAGAAGTTTTCTTAAACTACGTTTTGATGACTTTTTAAATAAGAATTGTGGCTCTGTCTGGTGCGGTTCTATGTCCTTTTTAACTAAATTTTGTTCAACGAAACTTTATCACGTATAAAACTCATTTTGTGCTGTCAATATATTATGTCTGGTATTCGCAACATTAATGTTGGTATCCCCCTTATTATTTTTGTTCAAAATTATGCCAGGCTCCTGACACAGGAATATGCCTTTTGATTTGAGAGCGGTCACCCCATGAATTACAATAATTTTATCTCCATCAAAGTGTAATTGACATCGCTTAACTATAACTTTAAATAATAAAATTATTCAATTATCAAATATAAATCCTAGACAAATACGTACCCATGAGCACCCCGACCGACGCTTTTCAGCTTTTCATATTTGTCCATACTTATTCGACGTTCTAAAAAAATTAACAAAATAATTAGTCACAACATACAACTCGACAAAGTTCCTGAAAATGAAGTTTAACCCTTTCATTCTTAAGCAATGAAATCGCCCATGTAAAAATTTCATTTGGTCACTGCAAAAACTTCATACCTACTTAAGTTGCTCGGAATTATTCGCGATCTGCCACGCATTGCATGTTAAAAGTTTCAGACTGTCGCATATATGTCACAATAAGACATAGAGAGAAATTATCAGTAACTACTCTTTCAATTAAACAGTGTAAAAAATCAAAAAAGACCAAATAAACAATAATTCAGCATAACAGAGCAACACCAACAGTCTAAGTCGTGAATGAGCAAGTGCCGTCAGATTTTCGTTTGAACGATTATCAAAAAAATGAAGGTGTAACTACTAGATAGAAATTCATGCTGATGCAGCACTGCTAGTGCGGTATTGATGCTCATTTCTTGGCAAAAAGCAGCAGGTATATTAATTTGTAAGTAATAAATATCTGTGGAGGCTGCACAGTTTTGTACCGCGAATCTCTTACCCAGTTTTTTTGCCAAAGACCCTACGACAGATATAAGATAGAAGAGGTTTTGTACGAGACAAGATCGGCGTCCAAATGGCCCCTCCCAGGATGCTGTAAAGTGTAAACCACACTTTTCTGAATTTACAGACCGCTCCATACGATGTGTAAGCAACTAGGTTATAAATTGTGTAACTAGTGTATAAATTAGTACCTAAAGAACCTACCCTACGGTCATCTTAACATGACTTCAGAAAAACTGGCACTAAGGCCAAGCCATGGCTGCCACCATACATGTATGAGGGGGGGATGGGGGGACCCCCCCCAAAATCGAGGACCCGGGGGGGAGGGTCCCCAAAATTTGGGCAGAATTTTGAAAAAAATGGCACTTTCTGGTGAAATTTTTAGAAAATTTTGCAAAGTTTGGGGTATTTTTGGTGGATCTGGGGGGGAGGGTCCCCAAAATTTGGCCGGAGAGGCCCCCCCAAAGTTTTGACCCCGTTACATGTATGGCTGCCACACATACGTTATGTGCATAATATCCATGGACACATTTGTCACATAAAGACATAAAGAGCTTTTTCACACACAGCAGGAAAAATCGACCAAAAAACGGCTGGACGTATTTGTCACAATAAGAATGAAAGGGTTAAATAAACCATAAAGATGTTGTGCAGACTACTATCTAACGCGACACAAACCATCACTAAAATTTGCAAGGACTCTTGTCAGTACGGGGCATGGCGTGTAAGCCGAGATACCTTAACCCGGATTTGATCCGAAATAATCCCCTAGTCGAGCCCTGACTTCGGCAGCTGTCCAAAACTTCAATATTTCATCCAGATCTATCCCTTATAGCGCCCTGATTTCGGCGCCGAGCGGCCCTGATTTTTGGTGAGTACGACTAAAAGATAGATAAAAATATGCTACACACTGGAGCACTACGAACGCAATATGTGTATGCGTTAACATTAAGCATCTTTTGCAGACTCAAGGCCGTATTCGCTAGGCATGGTCACGTTTACAAAAATCTATAAACGTTTGAACGCTCGCGCTTACAGATGAGAAAACGCGTTTGAACGTTTGAACGCGTTTTTTGGTTGTAAACGTTTTTTGACCGTTTAAATGTAAACGCGTTTAAACGTTTAACCGCGTTTAAACGTTTAAATGCGTTTAAACGGTTAAACAAGTGAGCGTTTAAACGATTAAATAAGTAAGCGTTTAAACGTTTAAACGGACTAAGCGTTAAACGGTTCAAAAACCGCGTTTTTTAAACCCGTAAACGTTTAAACGGTTCCAAACCGTTTAAAACATTTGAACGCGTTTAAACGATTTAAACAGTTTAAACGTGCCCAGGCCTAGTATTCACACTAGCAATTGCACAAGCACAACGGCTTCACAGTTTCACACTACGCAATAATTGCCCAATCACAGCCAAACAACGCAACTGGATCACCTATAACGTCAGCAACCAATCAGCTGCAAGATTTTGTAGTGCGCTGTGTAAATAGTATCGTACGAAAATTTACTGGCTGTAGTCAAGGTATAAGCGTTGTGCTAATGTAAGTGCCAGTAATACGCCTGCTATTTAGCTACGGCAAACCTCTAACCTGGAGCAGGTTAAGATCGATTCGTGTTCCTCACTTCAGAAAAAAACGAGTGTTCTAAAAATACCAAAGTATCCTGCTAAGTCCTTACAATACAATACCTAATACCAAGAGTACATAATAGGACTCCTATTATGTACTCTTGCTAATACCAAGAGTACATAATAGCTTCTCACTCTATACAGAAGAAGAGTGATACACTCTCCAGCCTGCCTGTGTTCTAGCACAGGCAGATGCGCTGGTCGTTTTCAGGCTACATGTTGACATTCTATGCAACATGTGACTGGCCAATCAGCGCGTAGATTCCCTGCGTAACACACTTTAGTATATAATCGCTGATGCGTTGATAAGCATTAAGCTAGGGATAAAAGCTTAATAACTCATTATTTATTCATAGTCTGCTTGCAAAAACATTAAAAAAGGTTTGCAAATACCTCTAGGGATATTTTGGCAAACTTTCAGCGAAATTGATTGAGAAACTTTTGACTTTTTGAGATATAAACTTTTCTGAATTTCTTCAAAGTTTTTCAATCAATTTCGCTGAAATTTTGGCAAAATATCCCCAAAGGTATTTGCAAACCTTTTTTAATGTTTTTACAAGCAGACTATGAATAAATAATGAGTTATTAACCTTTATTCCTATCCCGTTTTATGATTGGAGCACGTGCACAGGCGTCTGCCAATCAGAGAATAGGAGCTCGCTTCTGATTGGCCAGTCACATGTTGCATAGAATGTCAACATGTAGCCTGAAAACGACCAGCGCATCTGCCTGTGCTAGAACACAGGCAGGCTGGAGAGTGTCTCACTCTTCTATATAGAGTGAGACGCTATTATGTACTTTTGCTAATACCTAATAACTATGAAATGACTCTACCCTTCAGTACAAATAATAGTCTTTTAGCAATAATACTATTAATATACTGCTCCATTCTACTTTTTTACACGGGCATTTTATTTGAAAGTGATCCCCCACCACCTTTCCACTTCAATTTCAATACAAAACTTTCTAAACTTCCTCATGCTAATCCAACAGGATTATCAACGTTTGCCTTTACTGATAAAAACCACAATTCAACACAAAACATTTATTGACACCACCACAACGCGACAACACAAAAATAATATTCAAAAATATTTACTGCAAAACAATAATACAAAACAATGTTTAATGAGTTTCGACTTTTGAGCTGTTGAGAAATTCAGCGTAAAATTACTTTGAAATATTAGGCTTACACAAGTTGTTCTAATAAACACCAAAACGACGACTTGGCGGAATTTTTTTTAAACTAAAACGCAAAGAAAAGGCCACACTTTACCAACGCATTCTCAAAAACAACAAACAGACGAAATGGATGAAAGTTTTTGTAAATAAAAAAACGTCTAAAAACAGCAAAATTTAGCTGCTTTATGGAAGACGACTGACTTTAAAGATTCAGGATTCTTTGAAAAGCTCAAGTCCGTCTGCCTGAGGCCCTGAGGCGGTTGAACTAATTTTTCAGAGACTTCGTTCATGGCATAACGCATGAAAAACTTTTTTTCTTTTTTTGTTGCTTTCCTGTTACTCTTGTTTTCTAAACTCTTGGATATTACGTAACTACACAAGTATTAAGGTATATATGTCGGAGTATCTTCCTGTTGGAATAAAGTATGATTCGATAATATAAAAAACATACCATAAACATTAGGCATTGACAACAGTACCAATATTGCAGTAAATGTACAACTACTTGTAAATAACAGTCATGTATTTTAAAGTTTTACGCTTGATTAAAATATTAGTTGTCTTCTAAACCAATTTTCAGTTGTTCACTGAGTTGAAGTGGTTCCGTTAACCGGCTGAAATATTATTTACGGCGATTTGAAATACATTCAATCTATGAATAAAAAATATGCAAAAAATGCACTATGTTCATGCCGACAGACAGTAATGCGTTTGGATATTTCGTATTCAATATAGTAAACTAATAATTATATATACCCCTTTAGACTATTCTTGCAAAATACATTTTTTCTACGAATAGACTCGAATACAAACTATAAAGCAGACAGTATAAAACGAGTAAACAATGACGATATTAACCGAAGCCATAGACTATAGTACTAAATGTGCCCAGTCTACTAATTAGTAATTAACTAAATATCTGGTTAAAAAATAGTGTTTCTGAATATCTGACTGAATAGTTAGTGACTCGTCAACAAAACGACACAAAATTAAACCACTGAAAATAAGTGAATCAGCAGATGTTTTTTGCTCCCAATTCAAAACCCTTTATACAAACATATGACATTCTGCCACTAACAAGCAAACAACAAAAACGAATCTTCATCGCCATACAATAATTATTACACCTTAAAAAATTACACAAATGTAAATGTAAATAAGGGATACCAAAACCGTGGTTAACCTTGACCGATTAGAACTCAATAAATAACGGACACTTGCCAGTTAATTCATGAATAAAATTATCTACTCAATAAATAACGGACACTTGCCAGTTAATTCATGAATAAAATTATCTGCCAAATCAGTAGTTATTAGCTAAACTAGAATTTAGCATTTAAAAACCAATGAAACCGGCGAAAAATCAGATTAACCACGATGTTGGCATGCACTAAACGTTCACTTAAAAATGACATCACTGGATTAATTTTCATTATTTTACTCGGATTTTTCCTTCTTCACCACTACTAAAACAGAAATACAGTAAGTTAACAGTTTAGTACGAAAAGTTGAGTATCTCGCACAAGTTCATTCATAATTATCTGATCTGGCAATATTGTCTAACTTTCAAATGTCGGCCAAATAGCTATATTACTAAGCTTCAGCTATGGCAAGCGCACGGTTGCTGAGTTTACTCTAGGTTGAGGCACATGCCTGAGCGATGAAACAAAACCTATACAAACTTTCAACTTTAAGTGCTGGCGCATTACGGCACAGTAGCCGACAGCGTAAACTCTGATCCTACAAGTTCGTAGGGTCGAGGCTAATACTAAAATTAATCTTACTACTTGATATACTACTATCCAATCCTAATCAAACCTAATATCTAGTCTCTGTACGAAAGGATGAGAGTTTTTCTTATACGTTGATAAAAACAGTTATCTACTTCTGTACTTTAATGTCTGACGATTGAATGATAAATCGATTGTCGTTGATAGAAAGCATAAACTAAACTTTTACAAATTATTCAACCAAAACAGCATATTCTGGTCTCGGAAAATTCTAGGTCTATTACATCAGCTCTACTATTTAGACGGAACCGTTTAAGCAACGGACTAAAAAACATTTTGATGGAGTTGGTGGATGAGAGTTAATTTTGTTAGACAAATGAGACAGCAAGATATGTATACAGTACTCCAAAAATTTGCCAGTAGGTCTCGTATCGTATAATATAGTCCAACAATCACAACGTTATATTAAAATTACTACAGATAACGAAATAAATTAAATCTATTCCACTAAGTCAGAGTTTAGATAAGACTCCCAAGCACAGCTCAACACGGGGAAATCTTGGGGGGGGGGATCGGGACCCCCCTCAGATTTATGATTTTGGTACAAGACAAGGGCACGCAAAATTAGAGCCAAGGTTCAAAGGCAAGCAAATTTCAATAAAATAAGCTCTTAAATAGGAGCATTTCTGTCAAATTTAAAGTTTTTTGCCTAATTTTTGACCACTTTTCAAAAACCGCTAATTTTTCCGCTAAAACGCGGCATTTTGGCCGAAAACTTTGAAAATCCTAAGTTTTTCGCTAAAACATGGTACTTTTTTGTCTGACTTGGCATAGGGGCAATCAAAAATTCGGTACAAGACCCCCCAGTCCCAGAATATACTCTCAGGTCACCAGGCGGGTTGACTTACTAGACTCGTCCAGGCTGACTTCGTCGTCTGGCTCGAGCGTTCGCTTGCGACTGGGCACGGCGAAACAGCCTGGCCCCAGGCCAGTGTTGGGCTCGCCCTCCAGCTTCTCAATGCCCAGCACCTTGTGGATTTGATTGAACGCAATCAGACGAACAGCGTGCTGGAAGTTCACAAAAAAACAAAAATGAAAAAATGATAATTTCTTTCACTGACATGTTTTATACAGCACTAATGCAAGTGTATGCACGGAGCAGCACCAAAAGACATGACAAGAGTCATCTAAAATCAACGCAAGCGTAACCCTAAACGGAAAACATAAAAAATTAAAAAAAACCTTTATGAAAACTGGTTCAAAAATGCCTTTTTTGTGTACTTATCTAGCAAATATTTGTCTATTTTTAAGTATCCGGCATCGGCCAGCTGCTGTAAATCCCAACCAAAATCAGCAACGCTTTCGTTAGCGCATTGCGGCCTCTTGGAAGACGACAGTTACAATTCTAGTCGGCCCAGCAGTCCACGTAGTTCCGACACTTTAAGCAGCTGATAATTCGTCTACCCCATTTGATACTTCTTGATTTTGATTAATTTGAAACTTTGATTTTTGATAATCTTCCTAATGTGTCGCTTGTGAAAATGATTTCTTTCACAGCAGTGTTTCGGATATTGGCACCTTGTCCGAACTGTAACAATCAGGGCCATCATCATCAGCAGGCCAAACATTAGGAAGGGTCCACTCTGTCCAATTGAGCAGTGAAATTTCTGATAGCACTGTGGTTTGGCACAAAAAGTATCAGATCTTTAGAAAGGACACAGATAATGTTTTCCTGCACTGAGGCTGCATGAAACGTCTACATAACTACATTTTCAACACAAACCCATCATCAAAAAGCCCCATCATTTCAGCATAATATGTGGTCCTTCCAACCCCCGATTAGCCCCTTACCTGTGCACTAGCTGTTATATCCTCACGCTGCTGTATAGACATTGTCTGAGCAGCGTCCTTCGGATCTTTCTCACATGGGTCCATCAGTCCTGGGCCAGCTGAAATATTTAAATATAACTAACTTATTGTTGAAGTTGTAGGAAAAGAAATTGTAAAATTCATCAAACAAAAATGGAGAAAATGAACCAAAGGTCTCACGCTGCGTGATATCTGGCTCGTTCTTCGTCAAAAAATGGCTGCATACGATCATATGACATCAGCCTCAGGTAACAAAAACAGCCATCTTTTCGTGACAAAATCATATTTTTAATTAAAACAACAGCTGCTTATATTTTGCATGCTATTCTAATGATTTGGTTGCAGTTGCAGTGCGTATCACGTGACGTGATGTCCAAAAAGTAGCACTTAGCGAGCAACTGAAGACCATGCTTTGAATCTTACATGGCAGCAGTAGTCCGGCCGCTACAGCTTCAAACAGTCGACGAAACGCCTCGCCTGGGCTCAGAGGGCCGCCAGCTGACATCAACACTTTTTCGGCTAACAGTTCCAAAGCCTGAAACATAAAAAATGACATCGTCCTCAAACAAAAACATGAAGTTGACCTGGACATGGGCCATAAGGACTCACATAGATGTTCAACTAAGTTAGACATGTCATTGATAGACTCAGCCTAAAACGCTCTGGTCGCATGAATGAATGAAATAGAACATCGTAATATCAAAGTTCTATATTATAATATGTGTATTTCACAGAATCAAACGTCAGACTTAATTTTCAAACGTTTCCTGTGATCCTGTTTGATTTAAAACAGTTCAAGGCAAAAAATTCAAGAGTGTCTTATAACAATCTTTACTGACCCAATCAGACAGCGGGGACCAAGTGGGAATACGCTGACATAAATCCTTCATAACGCGCAATATGATCATACAGGACGACAAGTGCGAGCAGCGCGCCTGAAAAATACAACAAATGACGTAACACCTTGTTTAAGTAGACCATAGGCGGATTGGCACTAAAGTTATCATCTTTTTTAAACTTTATTCAATACTGAAGCATTAGTGCAGAATTCATCAATATTAATTCCATTTGGTGTTCTAAAACCCTGGGTCAAAATACGCTAACGAATTCTTGACTTCTATCTGTTGAAAGAGTTTGAGCATAACTTTTGTGCAATCCTTCCAATATTGCAGTGTAGTATTGCAGTATACGGCGAAGCCGACAAGTACACAATCTACGCTTGTGTAAGTTTTCAATTAGCTCAAAGTTACAAGATACTGATACTTACGTAACGAATAAGCGTACACAAACGTAATTTGCATAACTACACGTTAACTCGTTCAGAATAATAGTTATCAATACTCGTTTTTAGTAAAAAATTGCTGAAAAATTGTACAGCACAGTACGTATTTATGTTTCGAAAGATAAGAAAAGACTACCGCCGCTATGTTAGGCTGGGTTTCCACTGAAAAAATACAAAGCCCTCGAAAAACAACCCTATAGTCCTTAAGCTCGTTCCCACTTGAGAAATAAGCAGTAAAGCCCGGTTCATACTTGTCATTATCGTTTTGTCCTTAAGCAATTCCAAGAAAACTCCCATCCTAAATGGGACAATATTTCCGTCAAGCATAAATCCGGAATCACTTTCAGAATATATGCGAAAAAATTAGTCGTAACGCTTGTGTCAATTCTTCACAGTAGCTGATAGAAGTTTGTCCTTGTCCCTGTCCCTATGTCCTTAAGAACAAGTATGAACCGGGCTTAAGGAGAGAAGATATATATAATCATAAATCGGAAATCCATACTGCCATTAACACTGTAATTTGACTAGCTATTTATTTCTTGAAACCATAATGATTCTTCATCTCTCCAGTGGGAATAAACTGTAAATTTTTCACGGTACAGTAGAAACCAAGCCCAAAAAGCAGGCTTTGGGCCCATAGCCGAGGTGATTGTTTGTAAACAAACCTGAAACCATTTCGCACGCCGAAGCCATGCCAAGGCTTCTACGCACTTTTGCTTATCCAAAACATCCGGCGGATCTTTTGGTGTCTCTTCAAAGTACAATCAATATATTATACAAACAACATTATCGCTCGGCCAAATTGGGCGGATCAATCAAAATACGAGTATCCAATCAAATCCCAGCTTAATAATCAGTGTCTGAGATTTAGTTTCCAGTTAAGATTTAGTTAAAGCAGAATGTATATTACTAATGGATACAGAAGGGCAGGAAGATCAAATATTAGGAGTATATAAAGCCGGAATTCACAAGGAACTGTGAAATATTTATAAATTTGCATTGTCCAAAACGTGATCGTATTGTGACGACATGAATAATGTCGTTACTACAAGTACCACAGTATGAAAATACGTCAAGTATGATAAGTTAAAAGGGGTGAAAATTTTGGAGGCCTCTCCGGCCAAATTTTGGAGACCATTCCACCCCTGATCGACCAAATATATACCCCAAATTTTGAAACTTTTAAAAAAAGTAAGATTTCCCCAACTTTGCTGAGATTTTCCGGACCCTGGACCCTGCCACCGGGCCGGACAATATTCTTATGACCCCCTCATACCTTTTTACATGTATGGCAACTAGTAAAACAAAGCTATTTTCCAACGTTTTAGACTCCATGTTCAACGTCAACACCGCTTGTACAACCCAGGGTCTTATCCAAAATTGGATTTATCGGATTAGACTTAACTTTATTTCGGCAATAACGCAGCGTCAGTTAAATGTAATGTACTGAAACTTGACACACACCGAGATAATGTATGCAAGCCGTGTAGGGCGAAATTTCAGCTGGCTAGTTTCATTTTGTGCTGTGTTATTAGCAAAGTTAATTAAAGTTAATTTAACTCTAATCCGTTAAGTCCAATTTTAGATAAGGCCCCAGTTATATACGTAACATATTATGAAATCGAGAAAACCGCTGAAAAAAAGGGGAATTCATGCTTCAAGTAGACTTATTCAGTGTACATACATCCTTATAGTCAACGTTGGTAAATGCATTGAAGACGTGTTAACTATAATTTCTCATGGCATGACGTTTCATGACGACTAAATCTCAGACACTGTAAGCTGTGTTGTGAGTGTGGCAACCAAGTATACGCTGAAGCATTCGATACTTCGTCAATAATTAATTCGTCTACTTTAGTTGCCACAGACACAATTTGGTATAGCAGCCGTAATGACGAGAAGGCACATTTGCAGTTGATAAATCGCCAGCAAAAACACTGAAACACTATAATTAAATTAAACTAATTAATTTACTACAATTTAGTCCAATTAATTAACTGTCATTCAAGTGAAAATAGCTAAATCAATTATAAACAGTTCAGCAAGAAATAATAATTTTGACCACTTTACCAGATAATTAGTATTTTGAAATCTTAATGCTTACTGCCTTACTTGCTCGCATACATGTAAAAGCATAAATAGGAAGGCATGTATAATCTACATTTTCAAATGATTTCGGCAATTGTCAGAAAAACGTATAATTGATCAGAATCTTCGCAAAAGTTAGAAATAAAACTTTATGACCGATCCATTACTTAAATTAATTATGAAAGCTCTATTTTAATGAATAAGTGGTACTACAACTAAGTCGCTGATTATTTTAACTCAACCTATCCACTGCAAAAACAAAATAAAAGAAAATCTCATGTCTGTTTAATGCGTAATGGCAACTCCCTCTATTATTTTTACACGTATGCGCGCTTTACTGCATAAATATTATATAGCTGGTATTTATCCAAAACAATGCTCACATGAATTTCTGCCTGCACCTCCTCGAATACCCAATTTGGCATTCAAAATGCACAGGGACGCCAGGAATATTATTTTTTAAAATTTTACAAATTCTCAACTTAAATAAAATCCACGTCTCTGCACATTAAGCTTTTGGCGATTCAGAAAGACGCTCAAAGAGAATTTAATGTTCAAAAATACGGAGTAATTAAGGTAATAATTAAAATTCACTCATAAACTATGCCTCTTTGTGCGTCTAAATTGATTTAGTAGTACTGAGCTATACTAATAAAATATAGTTTTAAGTCACGTATAAATTTAATGTTTTTAATATTTAATTAAAAAATTTTCACTTAGGCTTAGTACTACTGATCAAAGCAGGTGGTCGATTTCTGCCAGTTAGTGCAAAAAAGGGCCAATTATACAAAAACAAATTAGATTTAGGCCACAAAGTTAATCTTAGCTTCATTCTACTAAATGTCACAACTAAAAATGAACTCATTTTGGTTTAAAGTCCCAAAATATAAAAGGTAAAGTCCCAAAATTCCACCAAATTTTCAACAATTCTGTTTGACACTTTATTCTTTTTCACAGCTTTTGCCCGAAAAAATATTCTGCAGGTTCCACCAGTAGGCCGAAATCCAGCTTGTTTGCAAAATGAGCACAGACAGACTGATTTGCCTACCAGATCCAGCCGGAGCGTCTCGCATCAGCGGCGAGGTCAAATGGACGGTCAGGACGACCTGTTTTTCGCCCGGGGCCACAATCTTAATATAACCGTTCTCGGGCGACACACTCAGCGAGTATTTATCCGTGGTGAACTTCTGAAATCAGACAACTCAAATAGGCGAACGTTTTTCAAACCTTCATTATTGCTAGAATTTTAGTTTTTTACTGCTAATGCCTTAGTTCCACATAGCTAGTACTACACACAGTAATAATAGATCACAAACAATTATAGAGCTGGAAATAATACACCCGCTGAAAACAGGACTTGGGTTTACAAATAATATTTCATTCAGAACTTCTTGCATAACTTGCATAGCATAACTGCACAGACTTTGTTCACAAAAAGATTGTAATTATTACACACACTAAAAGCACTTTTTGTGCTAGTTGGCGACTGGATAGTCGCTCAGTTAATACTGATCTCAATGTTACAAGGAAAACGGCTACACTACTGGTAACACCAGCAACCATGCAAACAAAAATTATGAACGTATTCTCAGCAGGTTTTTTGCACTAGCTTACAGACAACCTCTTCCCTTCCGGAAACGTACAAGTATAAACCAGTCGTTAAAATACAGCATATAGTCTATTATCAGATTATACGAACAAAAAAGTTGCAAAAAATGACCCCAAAAACCCACTTCATATTCCTTGGGCAGTTGTTCATAAATTTTGTACAGCAGTGCCATGCCGGGTTTCTCGGAGCACAGGATGACCAGCTGTACGGTCATGGACCCCTGCAGCAGCAATCCCTTGGCCAGAGGACCCACCCGCATCACCCCCTTCAGCAGACGATCCTCTTCGGCTCCGCTTGGCGGCTTCTTCTCATCCTTTGCTTCTTTCATCTCACTGAAAAGAAAAAGAAATTAACATATTTTCAAAAAATTCACCGTAGACACAATCTAAAAGTGAAAATTTTTTCCAAATGCACAGAATGAAGTAAACAGATTAGATTACAAATTGTGGACTTTATAACTTATCTTAAAGTCGAGGTAGATTTACATCACACTATCAGAGTTTTCAAGATAGCAGCGTTTACAAAGAAGTTATAGTTGAACTCTCATCCAGTATGGGTTTATCACAAAGCAAACTTATTAATTATTAATAATTCCCGGCACGGTTTTTTTTGCTCAAATTTGTGCTCATTTGAGCATTGGAACATAAAAATGAGCATTGAAAAATAAAAATGAGCATCGAATGAGCATTGTTGCTATTGCCCAAAGACGTTACCAGGATAAAAAATTGAGATTCTGAAAAAATTCCCCGAGTCATGTTACACAAGTGTCGCGCCCCTTTAGTTTTTCCGGTGGGTCAGAACTTTTTTCGGGTTGTCCCAGATTGATCCAGATAAGATCTTAAAATTGTTTCTCTATTTATGTTGCCAACAGGGGCGGTCCCAGGGGGGGGGGGCGGGAGGGGGCGGCCGCCCCCCCCCACCGAAATTTTTCCCGACTGAAATTTTACACAAGGGTCCCCCCTTTGGTTTTTATGGTCCGGCCGGAAAATTTTTCTGATGCGTCCCCAATTGACCAAATTTGGCCTATTCCTTCTTATTATCTTTCATCAAAGCCTATATATGTATACATGAGTACATTATGCTGCATTTGCATGTCTACACGAGTATATTATGCTGCATTTAGCTGTGTAAAACACTGTCTGATGTGACGTTCCCATCATGTGTTTTATTTTCCTGTCGGAAAAAATTTCTGATACGTCTCCAGTTGACCAAATTCGGCCTAAAAATTGAAAAATTCTCTATTTTTTCTGGGTACACCACTGGTTTTTACTACAAACAGACTGAATTCATTGCCCTTGGTATGGCTGCGGTTATAACAAATTAGCGTAAAGCTGAAAAGCGCTATTATAAAAAGTCAAAAAATTTCTTCAGACCTCCGCCCCCCCCCCCGAAATCGAAGTCTGGGAACGCCAGTGGTTGCCAAGTAGGAAAGTTCTTGACCATCACTTTATTTTTCATAGATTTTCGTCTCAGCTTATGTATCCAGTAGTAATTGACCAAATTTGGTCCAAAAATCAAAATTGTCTCTAATCATTTTCTGGGGGCTGCCGCCCCCAAACCTGTGCAACTCTGTGGCTTCCTATTCCTTATTGTTATCTTTCGTCGAAGCCTATGCATGTATACACGAGTACATTATGCTGCATTTGCATGTCTACACAGTACACGAGTATATTATGCTACATTTACTTGTGTAATACACTGTCTGATGGACGTTACCATCTTTTGTTTTAATTTTTCTGCCTGAAAAAATTTCTGATACGTCTCTAGTTGACAACATTCGGTCTAACTATTAATTAAAAAATCGTCAATCTGGTCGCTCCCGCCCCCAGACCCCTGCAGCGTTGTGGTTTAATAATCTTGCGTTTGTAAAGCGTTTTATAAGTGTTAAACTTGCCAAAAAGGGCAATTTGATCCATTGCCAAAAATCGAAAAGTCATTCACCTCCGAAATTTTTTTCTGAGTACGCCACTGAGCACTCGCCCCACAGAATTCCTCAGTTCTACGTTGTGTTGTCTTTACTAAATACTTCGACTTGTAACGGTTACATACCTGTCATTTTAGCAATGCAACAGTGCAAAAAAACGTTTAAAATTTTTTGAGCATTCGAACTTAAAAATGAGCATCGAAATTTAAAAATGAGCACAAATTGAGCATTGGCCGTTTTGAAAAAGAAAACGCTGATTCCCGGCCCATATTATACAATGGAGTATGGACTCAATACTTTTCAGTGAAGAAATCTGAGACGCCCTTGAGAGCCCGTTCCGTGTTAGTGACCACTTTCTGGACAGCATCCACCTCCTGCTGCGATGGGTAGATGGCCTCGTGCTTGCACTGAACGTGTTTGTCGTCCAACGCCATGTTCGTTTCGGGACCAGCCTTAAACAGATACATTATTCTGTGGACTACACCAAATAAGTTTAACTTAAATACGTCTGAGGCTGAGCTATAAAAATAAACTTTCAAGTACTACTGCACTATAAATCTTCATTATTGCAGCCAGCGCACGAAGGAAGTTGAGCCTGAACTAAAAAGCTAATCGTCAGCTAATCCGATTTGGTGAAACCAAGAGTACAATAATATGTACTCTTGGCGACACTCACCGTAAACGTTACAATACAAAATCGCTCACTAGAGTACACAGCAGAAGAGAGTAAACTCACAGGGACGAACGGACCACCCATCCCAGGCGGGGGACCACCACCCCCATACATTGGCGGTCCACACATCGGCGGCGGCCCTCCCCAGTACATGTTGCTAAAAGAACAAAGCAGACATTGTATTTTAATCAAAAACACTGGAAAGGGCAGACAGCTGAATTTTTGCATGACACAATTTTCTATAATAATATGTGAAGAAATATCATGTAAAATGCTACTTCAGGAATCTATTAAAAAGCATCTAAGTTGCAGATGCAGTAAAACAACTTCCATGCGATAATTTAAGTTTACCCATCAGAAAAAGTAACCAAATAGCCAATCCATTTCGGGGTCGCATCAAAAACGCGGAAGCCTTAATTTAATGCTAAAAATCAAAGCCAACTCAAACGTGCACAATGACAATCTTCGTCTCTCTTGGAAGCCATGCTGGTAGTGCCTCCTATCCCCTCTAATTCGAATAACACCGTTTTTCACACACCGAGCATATTCCTGCTGCCGCATGCGGTACAGTTCACGCCGCAACTGCTCCTGCTGACGTCGTCCTTTCAAATTGAACTTGATGTCCACTTCAAGCTCGGGATTCACCTTCTTCTGAAAAATATAATAATTACATATTAATTAATTACATATTAATTAATTAATTACATTATAATTAATTATTATATAATAAACCCGAAAAATTTGACTATCGGGTTTGCCCATGAAACACAGCATCAGAAAACAAAGTTGGACCATATAATAAATTTCATTCTTTAGTATACTATGAGTCAAACATTAGACCTCAATACGGTTTAGCATAGTTTCAGCACAATAAGTTTATTTCAAAACGAGTTGTCCAACCGAAAGTAAAATTATACATAATCTACCTAAATATACATACTAAAGTAAAACCTTCTTTAGCCTTAATCAAGTGCTAGTTCTTCCTGATTCCTAGTCTTATTTAAAGAATCACTTTCCCCTGCCCACCTTAAACTGCAGTCGATGTCGGCGTCCTTTGAGATGCATGTCCTTGGCATTGGTGTCGTTGAACTTGCAGTCGCAGAGTTTGCAGTGATACGTCACCACCTTCCCGTCCGTTTTCGTCACCTCGATGTAGTCCTCGCCCACTGGTGCCACCTCCTTCTCGTCGTCCTCCAAGACTGAAACAGTTATTATACAAGATACTATATTTTATGCTTATATATGTATATATATAATATTGTATATATATATATATAAGCTTATAACAAAATATTATCGCTTAAACATTATTAATAGCGCTACGTAGTTACAGCCATAATGATAAAATGTGAAAAATCTATAAACATTTTAAAATAAAAAAATAGCCTGATTTTTTTATATTTGTGGAAAAAATGGTGCGTCAACACAGTCTAGTGTGAACTTAAACCATATGGTCAAACTGATACTTTACTTGTGATGCTTATCATATAATATGTACACATATTATGTATAATTATTATGTCCCTTCGTGATAATATCTGGTATTACCGGCTGTATTGACTGAGTCGTAAGTGATTATCTGTCACGCACGGTACATCATGGTTTTAGTTTCCCTCGAACGTGAAACTTCACATTCATAACCTTATAGCCAAAAATGCTTGAGCGCTTCCACTTTAAGTAGATTAAACAATAAACGCTGTCTGTTGTGGGCTAACAAAGTAATACTTTATTTCACGTTTCAGGTCAAACACAAATAGAAATTTCTATACTAACTTTCTCCTGGTGTCTGAGTTGTAGATTCTCCGTCCTTGCCTAAAAAATAAAATAAAACATAAAAGACTAGTCTGCCTAAATTTCTCGGCCTAGAAATACATAATAAGGCTTCTGCACTAGTAAGGAAAAATGCCCTTGTCGGGCGGCTCCTTGAGTAGAATAGGTTACTGTCTGTCTAAAGCGGAAAAATACTTAGGCTGAGCTTGTAAAAGCATTGGTACAAGACTTTATTAACGACAATATGCAATTCGTGTGAGCTCGTTAAAGTAGGTGGACTAGGTATACCTGTTAAGAATAGGAATATGATCTTCGTAGGGCAGACACTGTTTTCCGCACCCTATTCGCGCGACCTTCAGCTAAATTATATCATGTGCTCATGTAACATAGCGGCTTTTTTACACTAACTTTTACTTTTACACTTTTTTACACTAACTCAACATTGGCAAATGGCAAAAACGTTAACTATGCATTCACTAACCAAAATCAAACAAAGACAAATCTCTAACAAGAACACAAAACCCTACCTCACAAAATACCAAAACAACGCATCAACTCTCCATTGCCAGACCCTCCACACAAACACACAACAAAAGAAGAAGAAACCACAGACAAAAAAAACAAAGAAGAGAAAGCGCAGACCACAGAACATAAATCAATAATAAGAAAATAAGTTGAAAAAAAGAGGGTGTAGTTCGCGCGAATAGGGGCGAAAACGTGCCTACAAGATTTTTTTTAAAGTTATCTCATTGCATTTTAAGGTGTTGTTTGTTTTGTTTTCAATCTTTTACAAGCTCAGCCAATTTCCTAAAGACAGTAACCTATTTAGAGAGGGCCGCGAAAGTTTTTTTTAGTCAGAGTTATTATGTTTGTAGGGGTTTGGGGTTTTTATTTAGCAAGAGCAAAAAAATTTTTTTTGCACTGAGCGTGCACTCAAGTATTATTTTTTTAGCCCACAACAGACAGCTTTTTTACCTAAAAGCCAAGCTCAGTTTTAATAATTTTAGGGAACTAAACATGTGTACTGTGCGTGCAGATATCACTTACGACTATAATAAGAATTGATCAGATATTATACGAAGGGACATAATATTTATATATATTATGTGTATTTATTATGATAAGCATCAAAGTATAGTATCTGTTTGCATTATTTAATTCACACTAGATGTGTTGACGCACCATTTTTTCCACAAATATAAAAAAATCAGGCTTTTTTTTTATTTTATTTTTATAGTTTTTTACTTTTTATCATTATAGCTTAACTACTAGCGCTATTAATATTGTTTAAGGATAATATTTTTTTATGCTTATATATATATATATTTTTATATATATACATATATAAGATAATATAGTATCTTGTATATACTTTTCTGTCTTGGGGGGAGGGGGTGGCACAGTGGGCGGGTAATGAGGTGGAGGCGGGAGGTTGTGACGAATCACTGCGGAAGTTTCTGGGATTGCTAAAGTTCTCGGCTACCAAAAGAAGGACGCTGACATCGACTGCAGTTTAAGGTGGGCAGGGGAAAGTGATTCTTTAAATAAGATTAGGAATCAGGAAGAAGTAGCACTTGATTAAGGCTAAAGAAGGTTTTACTTTAGTATGTATATTTAGGTAGATTATGTATAATTTTACTTTTCGGTTGGACAACTCGTTTTGAAATAAACTTATTGTGCTGAAACTATGTAAACCGTATTGAGGTCTAATGTTTGACTCATAGTATACTAAAGAATGAAATTTATTATATGGTCCAACTTTGTTTTCTGATGCTGTGTTTCATGGGAAAACCCGATAGTCAAATTTTTCGGGTTTATTATATAATAATTAATTATAATGTAATTAATTAATTAATATGTAATTAATTAATATGTAATTATTATATTTTTCAGAAGAAGGTGAATCCCGAGCTTGAAGTGGACATCAAGTTCAATTTGAAAGGGAGCGACATCAGCAGGAGCAGTTGCGGCGTGAACTGTACCGCATGCGGCAGCAGGAATATGCTCGGTGTGTGAAAAACGGTGTTATTCGAATTGAGAGGGGATAAGAGGCACTACCATCATGGCTTCCAAGAGAGACGAAGATTGTCATTGTGCACGTTTGAGTTGGCTTTGATTTTTAGCATTAAATTAAGGCTTCCGCGTTTTTAACCCCAAAATGGATTGGCTATTTGGTTACTTTTTCTGATGGGTAAACTTAAATTATCGCATGGAAGTTGTTTTACTGCATCTGCAACTTAGATGCTTTTTAATAGATTCCTGAAGTAGCATTTTACATGATATTTCTTCACATATTATTATAGAAAATTGTGTCATGCAAAAATTAGCTGTCTGCCCTTTCCAGTGTTTTTTTGATTAAAATACAATGTCTGCTTTGTTCTTTTTAGCAACATGTACTGGGGAGGGCCGCCCGCCGATGTGTGGACCGCCAATGTATGGGGGTGGTGGTCCCCCGCCTGGAATAGGTGGTCATTTCGTCCCTGTGAGTTTACTCTCTTCTGCTGTGTACTCTAGTGAGCGATTTTGTATTGTAACGTTTACGGTGAGTGTCGCCAAGAGTACATATTATTGTACTCTTGGTTTCACCAAATCGGATTAGCTGACGATTAGCTTTTTAGTTCAGGCTCAACTTCCTTCGTGCGCTGGCTGCAATAATGAAGATTTATAGTGCAGTAGTACTTGAAAGTTTATTTTTATAGCTCAGCCTCAGACGTATTTAAGTTAAACTTATTTGGTGTAGTCCACAGAATAATGTATCTGTTTAAGGCTGGTCCCGAAACGAACATGGCGTTGGACGACAAACACGTTCAGTGCAGGCACGAGGCCGTCTACCCATCGCAGCAGGAGGTGGATGCTGTCCCAGAAAGTGGTTCCTAACACGGAACAGGCTCTCAAGGGCATCTCAGATTTCTTCACTGAAAAGTATTGAGTCCATACTCCATTGTATAATATGGGCCCGGGAATCAGCGTTTTCTTTTTCAAAACGGCCAATGCTCAATTTGTGCTCATTTTTAAATTTTCGATGCTCATTTTTAAGTTCGAATGCTCAAAAAATTTTAAACGTTTTTTTGCACTGTTGCATTGCTAAAATGACAGGTATGTAACCGTTATGAGTCGAAGTATTTAGTAAAGACAACACAACGTAGAACTGAGGAATTCTGTGAGTGCTCAGTGGCGTACTCAGAAAGAAATTTCGGAGGTGAATGACTTTTCGATTTTTGGCAATGGATAAAATTGCCTTTTTTGGCAAGTTTAACACTTATAAAACGCTTTACAAACGCAAGATTACTAAACCACAACGCTGCAGGGGTCTGGGGGCGGGAGCGACCAGATTGACGATTTTTTAATTAATAGTTAGACCGAATGTTGTCAACTAGAGACGTATCAGAAATTTTTTCAGAAAAATTAAAACAAAAGATGGTAACGTCCATCAGACAGTGTATATATTACACAAGTAAATGTAGCATAATATACTCGTGTACTGTGTAGACATGCGAATGCAGCATAATGTACTCGTGTATACATGCATAGGTTTCGACGAAAGATAACAATAAGGAATAGGAAGCCACAGAGTTGCATGGGTTTGGGGGCGGCAGCCCCGAGAAGACAATTTTGATTTTTGGACCAAATTTGGTCAATTACTACTGGATACATAAGCTGAGACGAAAATCTATGAAAAATAAAGTGATGGTCAAGAACTTTCCTACTTGGCAACCACTGGCGTTCCCAGACTTCGATTTCGGGGGGGGGGGCGGAGGTATGAAGAAATTTTTTGACTTTTTATAATAGCGCTTTTTCAGCTTTACGCTAATTTGTTATAACCGCAGCGATACCAAGGGCAATGAATTCAGTCTGTTTGTAGTAAAAACCAGTGGTGTACCCAGAAAAAATAGAGAATTTTTCAATTTTTAGGCCGAATTTGGTCAACTGGAGACGTATCAGAAATTTTTTCCGACAGGAAAATAAAACACATGATGGGAACGTCACATCAGACAGTGTTTTACACAGCTAAATGCAGCATAATATACTCGTGTAGACATGCAAATGCAGCATAATGTACTCATGTATACATATATAGGCTTTGATGAAAGATAATAAGAAGGAATAGGCCAAATTTGGTCAATTGGGGACGCATCGGAAAAATTTTCCGGCCGGACCATAAAAACCAAAGGAGGGACCCTTGTGTAAAATTTCAGTCGGGAAAAATTTCGGTGGGGGGGGGCGGCCGCCCCTCCGCCGCCTGGGACCGCCCCTGTTGGCAACATAAATAGAGAAACAATTTTAAGATCTTATCTGGATCAATCTGGGACAACCCGAAAAAAGTTCTGACCCACCGGAAAAACTAAAGGGGCGCGACACTTGTGTAACATGACTCGGGGAATTTTTTCAGAATCTCAATTTTTTATCCTGGAAAAATTTTCAGCGTCTTTGGGCAAGAGCAACAATGCTCATTCGATGCTCATTTTTATTTTTCAATGACTCATTTTTATGTTCCAATGCTCAAATGAGCACAAATTTGAGCGAAAAAAACCGTGCCGGGAATTCTAATAATTAATAAGTTTGCTTTGTGATAAACCCATACTGAATGAGAGTTCAACTCTAACTTCTTTGCCAGACGCTGCTGATATTGAAAACTCTGATAGTGTGATGTAAATCTACCTCGACTTTAAGATAAGTTATAAGGTCCACAATTTGTAATTAATCTGTTTACTTCATTCTGTGCATTTGGAAAAAATTTTCACTTTTAGATTGTGTCTACGGTGAATTTTTTGAAAATATGTTAATTTCTTTTTCTTTTCAGTGAGATGAAAGAAGCGAAGGATGAGAAGAAGCCGCCAAGCGGAGCCGAAGAGGATCGTCTGCTGAAGGGGGTGAGTACGGGTGGGTCCCCTGGCCAAGGGATTGCTGCTGCAGGGGTCCATGACCGTACAGCTGGTCATCCTGTGCTCCGAGAAACCCGGCATGGCGCTGCTGTACAAGATATATGAACAACTGCCCAAGGAATATGAAGTGGGTTTTTGGGGTCCCGATTTTTTGGGAACTTTTTTGTTCGTATAATCAAATAATCATAGACTATATGCTGTATTTTAACGACTGGTTTATACTTGTACGTTTCCGGAAGGGAAGAGGTTGTCTGTAAGCTAGTGCAAAAAACCTCCTGAGAATACGTTCATAATTTTTGTTTGCATGGTTGCTGGTGTTACCAGTAGATATAGCCGTTTTCCTTATAACGTCGCGATCAGTATTAACTGAGCAACTATTAATTCGCCAACTAGCACAAAAAGTGCTTTTAGTATGTGTAATAATTACGAATACTTTTTGTGAACAAAGTCTGTGCAGTTATGCTATGCAAGATATGCAAGAACTTCTGAATGAAATAATATTTGTAAACCCAAGTCCTTGTTTTCAGCAGGTGTATTATTTCCAGCTCTATAATTGTTTGTGATCTGTTATTACTGTGTGTAGTACTAGCTATGTGGAACTAAGGCATTAGGCAGTAAAAAGCTAAAATTCTAGCAATAATGAAGGTTTGAAAAACGTTAGCCTATTTGA
>JASANF010009959.1:0-44058 GCA_030248245.1 Trissonchulus sp. WLG1_4
CCCTAAGTGTTTCAGGGCTAAACTCGCATTTTGAAGCGAGTCTCCTCAGACAAGCAGCGAAGTCAGTCAAGGGCTCAGTAGACGACTGAGCAGCCGTGTGAAAATTGTATCTTTGCATTAGTCGCGTCGGTTGTGGATCTAGATGATCTTTTAATAATGCGCAAAGTTCAACGAAATGTTTTCTCTTTCGGCAGGCAAGGAGCAGTTAATGACTTCAAAATATCGTACGTTTGAGGGCCAACTGACGCTATTAAATAAGCAACTTTCTTGTTATCGTTTTCTATGTCCCAGACGACCAAGAAGCTCTCCATTCTGTCTTGATACGAGCACCAGGACTTTGTCGCCGCATCAAACACAGCAAAAGATTCCATATTTCACTGCGCCACTGTTGTAATTGCAGCACAAGTTTTACTACACTCAATCAAAATCAGACTACAATAAACTAACTACAATTAGCTATCAGTTCATTTCGCAGCTTCCTACAGCAAAAAACATTGCAAAAACTACAGCGAAATGTTGTGCAAATCATTTACAAACAATACAAAACTCGAATATCATAATTTTGTATCGAAAGATGGCGAAAACTGCAGCGAATTGTTGCACCAATGGTTTAAGATTAGCGAAAAGTGTGTAGAAATGTTGCGCGAACCATTTAGAAACATTGCGAAAACTGCCGCTAAATGTTGCATAAATCTTACAGAAGCATTGCGAAAACTGCAGCGAATTGTTGCGCAAATTTTGAAAAACACTTTGAAAATTTGAAATATTGCGCAATTTGTTTTGAAACATTGCGTATATAAAATTTAAAACCTTGCAAAACTGCAGCGATTAGTTGCGCAAACCTTTAAAAAATAACTTAGAAAATTTGATATATTGCGAAATTTGTTTTGAAACTTTGCTTATATAAAATTTAAAATTTTGCAAAACTGCAGCGAATAGTTGCACAAATCTTTAAAAAAACACTTCGAAAATTTGAAATATTGTGCAATTGGTTTTGAAAGATTGCGTATATAAAATTTAAAACATTGCAAAACTGCAGCGAAATGTTGCGCAAATCTTACAGAAGCATTGCGAAAACAGCAGCGAAGTGTTTCTCAATTCGGTTGAATATATTGCGACTGCTGCAAAATAGTTGCGCTAATTGTTTTGAGACATTACGAAAACTGCAGCGACATGTTGCGCCAATGGTTTAAAATATAGAGAAAATTGCGTTGAAATGTTGCGCGAACTATTTAGAAACATTGCTAAAACTGCTGCTAAATGTTGCATAAATCTTAGAGAAGCCTTGCGAAAGTTTGTTGCACAAATGGTTTAAAAACATTTAAACCAACTGCAGCGAAATGTCGTGCAAATTGTTTGGAAACAGCGAAAACTGCAGCGAATAGTTGCGCAAATCTTTAAAAAAAATTGCAAAACTGCAGCCAAATGTTGGGCAAATCTTTTAAAAACATTGCAAAAACTACAGCGAAATGTTGTGCAAATCATTTACAAACAATACAAAAACTCGAATATTATAATTTTGTATCGAAAGATTGCGCAAACTGCAGCGAATTGTTGCGCGAATGGTTTAAGATATTGCGAAAAGTGTGTTTGAATGTTGCGCGAACCGTTTAGAAACATTGCTAAAACTGGAGCGAATTGTTGCACAAATGGTTTAAAAACATTGCAAAACTGCAGCGAAATGTTGTGCAAATTGTTTGGAAACAGCGAAAACTGCAGCGAATTGTTGCGCAAATCTTTAAAAAAACACTTAGAAAATTTGAAATATTGCGCAATTTGTTTTGAAAGATTGCGCATACAAAATTTAAAAACATTGCAAAACTGCAGGGAAATGTTGTGCAAATCTTACAGAAGCATTGCGTAGACTGCAGCGAAAACTTGTGCGAATCGTTACAAATCATTGCGAAAACAGCAGCGAAGTGTTTCTCAAATCGGTTGAATATATTGCGACTGCTGCAAAATAGTTGCGCTAATCGTTTTGAGACATTACGAAAACTGCAGCAAAATATTGCGCAAATGGTTTAAATTATAGAGAAAAGTGCGTTGAAATGTTGCTAAATCGTTTAGAAATATTGCGAAAATTGCAGCAAATTGTTGCACAAATGACTTGAAAAAACATTGCAATACTGCAGCGAAATGTTGCGCAAATCATTTACAAACAAACAATGCAAGAACTCGAATATTATAATTTTGTATCTAAAGATTGCGCAAACTGCAGCGAATTGTTGCGCCAATGGTTTAAGATATTGCAAAAAGTGCGTTAAAATGTTGCGCGAACCGCTTAGAAACATTGCGAAAACTGCTGCTAAATGTTGCGCAAATCTTACAGAAGCATTGCAAAAACTGCAGCGAATTGTTGCGCAAATCTTTAAAAAAACACTTCAAAAATTTGAAATATTGCGCAATTTATTTTGAAAGATAGCGTATACAAAATTTAAAACATTGCAAAGCTGCAGCGAAATGTTGCGCAAATCTTACAGAAGTATTGCGTAAACTGCAGCGAAAAGTTGTGCGAATCGTTACAAATCATTGCGAAAACAGCAGCGAAGTGTTTCTCAAATCGGTTGAATATATTGCAAAAACTGCTGCTATGTAAATGTCGCGCAAATCTTACAGAAGCATTGCGAAAACTGCAGCGAATTGTTGCGCAAATCTATAAAAAACACTTCGAAAATTTGAAATATTGCGAAATTAGTTTTGAAAAATTGCGTATAAAAAATTTAAAGGAATGGTGTGATTACTACGACCAAACAAATATTTGTGGATAAGTTAAACTTTTATTTTGATGTTATTTTTTAACTGAAATAAATATTTTAGTATTTAACTCAACTTAGTAAATTTAATTTTTAGAGTATTTAACGGACATAAATTAGAACATGTTTAGTAATCTTTTACATAACTACGTCAAGAATCTACTGTCGAGAGCTGTCTTGAAAAGTATTTTAAGATGTTGTGATTCCCGTGAACTCCTTTTAGTAATTTTGAATTTGAAAATTTGAAATATTGCGCAATTTGTTTTGAAAGATTGCGTATATAAAATTTAAACATTGCAAAACTGCAGCGAAATGTTGTCCAAATCGTTACAAATCATTGCGAAAACAGCAGCGAAGTGTTTCTCAAATCGGTTGAATATATTGCGACTGCTGCAAAATAGTTGCGCTAATCGTTTTGAGACATTACAAAAACTGCAGCGAAATGTTGCGCCAATGGTATAAAATATTGAGAAAAGTGCGTTTCTATGTTGCGAAATCGTTTTGAAATATTGCGAAAACTGGAGCGAAATGTTGCGCTGTTTGGAAACATAGCAAAAACTGCAGCAAATTATGCGCAAATCTTTTTTAAAAAACACTGCCAAAACTTAAAACATTGCTAAAAATGCGATGGCGATGAAATGTTGCGAAATCGTTTAGAGACATTGCGAAAACTGCTGCTAAATCTAGTGTAAATAAGGGGCAGGGAGGGTGGGTAAACTGTCAATGGTGTGATGCTTTACACCGTAATGGCAAAGTAGTAAGCATTCTAAGCTAGAACATACCTAGGCCGTAGCGGCGCGATTTAAATCTCAGCTTAACTCGCCTTGCTAGGCCTAGGCAATAACAAGACACGAAAACAGGTTTCAGAGAGAGCAGACCAGGAGCGCAAATCAAACCATACAACACGATACATCCGCGTGTCCAGAAATTGATCTTCCAACCCAGCTATGCCCGCACTTTCGATGGCATATCCTCCAAGGTGCGCACCTAACACTCTCACCAAATACTTCCCTCGCTCACTCTCAAACTCTCATGCCCACTTCCCTTTTCCTGTGGAGCCACAAAACCACATGTGAGTAACAAGCTCTTAACAACGCAGCGACCATTTTGATTTACAGCCGCAAGGTTTGAGAGAACAGAGACTGAGCATAACTATCGCTCATCCGTGTGTATTTTTTAAAACGTTCAGATTTCCAACGACCCAGACATTGAATTGCCCAATCAGAGGTTTCAATTTGTGCCAGCGACGTTGCTGCCCAGATTCGCAATGAATGAGTGTTAAACTGGCTTGGATTCAAGCCACTGAAGCGTAGGCTAGAACGCAGTAGAGAAAGAAAAAAGGAACGCGATATTATGAAACCCCTAGGTTTAAAAGGGAGGCAATTATTCACGCATTGTTCCAGCAGTTTTTTTCACTACAAGACCAGGGCAATAGGGCCAATGGCTGTGTAAACATGGATTACAAAATCTATGACCAGAACCACAATGATCGGTTTTGGATGTATGAACAAATCCTATGCAAATATGGTTGATTTACGCTTAGCTTAAGTGGCGGCCTGTTGATCTTTTTATTACCGACAACCTCGCTAAACTTTAAAATTCCAAAAAACATAACATTAAGTACAGCAATAATTAAGTTTGTAAGTCTAATATCTTTGCACACAAAGAAGGCATTAGAAACGACTTTTTGTAAAATATCAGCAGTGATTGGTAATCTAACTAGAGGTTTAGAAGCATGTCGCCGTTTTGAGCTGAGATATGTCCTAGGGTAACCCCGAAGTATCAAAGAAAAGCGTGGAGATAATAAATCAGGAAACCGTAAATGATTTTTATAAAAATAGAATTTCAACCCGCACAGAATTTGTTGGAGTCTGTTAAAAGAAATATTTGAGATTTTCATGTGAGAAATAAATAGCTCTAATTTTTCCTCGATGGCAAACTTTGAAATTTCGGAATGTGATGTTAGAAATTCCTCAAACATGCGAAGACTTTGAGAATAGACTCTTCTAGTGCTCGGAGCAAGGGATGCGTCCATCAGCGATTTGGTTGTTCTAATAAGCTGGTCCAAATTTGTTCCCAAACGACATCTGGATGCTTGTTCGCGAATGGGAGCAATTGCCGAAAGATCTGAAATTTTTTACGGGATAAGGCATCTGCGGCACAATTTAAACTCCCACTAATAAATTTTGCTTTGACTATGAAATTGTGGCGTAATGAAATAACTGTGATGATACGTAATAAGTGCATTAACTTGTTATGTCTAAAGCTTCTCTTTTTCACTAAATATACAACAGCTTCGTTGTCACACCAGCATATGACGGTTTTGTTCTTGAAAATTTTTGACCACACTTGAACCGCAATAGCTATAGTAGCAAGTTCCATCCATTGGTTGGAGATATGGTCAATTCTGGACAAAGAAATTGAAGTAGGCTAACAAATAGAGAACCAGTTTTGATTGAAATGTGCCCAACAACCTAAACTACTAGCTGCGTGAGTGTACAGGTGCACGGGAGGGTACACGATATCACTGAAAAAGTTTATTCCGTTCCAGTTGTTCAGGAAATGCTGCCAAGCCATCAGGTCTTTTCTGGCATTTGCGTTGAGGCGAACGTGATGGGATAGAGGCTCGTCACCCATAGTTAGGTCGATCAAGTTCCGCAGAAAAGGCCTACTTGGGCTGATAACTTGACAAGCGAAATTAAACTTTCCAATAAGAGACAGTAATTTGTGTTTGGGACCTCGTCGACGAGTTATCCACACCGAGATAAGGGACAAAAGCTCAAGTTTCCTGTCATTTGGTAGCTGCAGAGAACATATAGAAGTGTCTATTTCTAAACCGAAAAGGGTTAGAATTTGGGATGGGCCTTTTTGTTTTTCAGCGGCTAGAGGGACACCCAGGTTGTCGAAAACTCGTAAGGCTGTTTTGAACTGTAGAAGACACTTAGTGTACGTTTCGGCGGCCAGCCAGAAATCATCCATAAGGTGGATCACCGTTGAAATATTATAGTTCACTTTGAGAATCCATTCTAGTGCACAGGCGAAACGTTCCCATATGCTAGGTAATGAGCTCAATCCGAAAGGAAGGAACTTGTCGAAGTAAAACTAATTTTGCCATGTAAGTCCCAGGAGGTTGTGATCCTCTTTCTTGATTGAGATATTACGAAAGGCAGCCTTAACGTCCCACTTAGCCATGAAAGCTCCGCTAGGCATATTTTGTAAAAGTGCAGTTGCGTCAAAAATTGAAGCGTATTTCACTGGAAAATATTCCATTGCAATTAAATTGTTAATACTGTTTCCGGAAGAAAAGGAGAGGTGATAAATCATTCTTTTTCCTCAGAATTTTTCGTTGGAACTACTCCCAGAGGGTGCGATTGAAAAAAGGAAAAAGGGGCTGCGAAAAGGGACCAGCAATTTTACCAGCATCAAGTTCTTTGGTTAAAGCGTTAGTAACATCAATAGGATTTTCTAAGGCAGTATTCAAATTGAGGGAGACGCGTTCTAACTGTGGGCCAGTGTATCCTACCAAAAATCCTAGCAGAAAACCATGAATCAAATAGTTTTTTAAAGTTACTTAAAGGGAAATACTTCAATTCATAAATTAGTTCAGTGACATTAATAGGGCATTTAGGATTCTTGAAACGTGAAACTTGAGTTAGGTCAGGCATTTTACAATTGAACACGTCTGGTATTACGGACGAAACTTGTACAGGAAAATCAGGTGGAGGAAGATTTGCCTGGTGGAAGTCGCTGTGCTGCACTAAACTTGAAGCCTGATGCCACCTTGTTCGGTGTCTCAGGGCAATGAATTCGGGGATGTGGGCTGCGGCATACGAGGCACACGTGTCTGAAACGGCACCTCAGACTAAATGAACATTTCCCCGAATTATTAAACTGATAACAGATCAACTGATTATGTTTTTTGGGCTCCCTCTCCTGGGGTTCGAAGATTTCGTGGGAATTACCCCGCGAATTTTGTGGTAACCCTGTGAATATTTCCACAAAGTATTGTCAACCGCAGCCCACGACTGGTACCTACCCCGTGCATAGTTGCCTCTAAAACATTCATCATATTTTAGAAAGGTTAAACTATAAAAACTAACAGCAGCTAGTCTTATATGTTCAATATACACGAACAGTTGTAAGCTTAGGTGAGGGTTGGTTTCAACCAAAATTGAGGCATAAATCAAAAATGCATTTAACCATTGTTCAAAATTCGTAATTTTTTCACCCGAACTTTGCTTGAAGGTAAGCTTTCCTTTGACCGGTATAATGGTCGCTCTGTAGTAGTAGTGGACGCAAGAGGGGGTGGTAAAAGCTCAGCTAAATTCACAAACTCTCCTGCTATTACCTTCTTTCGTAGCTTGTCAGAAACGAATGCAGTTAACTCGCTATGCTCTTGTGCGTGAAACTCAGAGAAAACACCGTGATCCTTACTAAAATGTTACCGCCTTGACCTGAATTACCGGCGTTGCTCGACTCGGATGCGGACGACTCTGAATCGGAAGTGTCGATTGGGGCGACAGAAGACTGGCCACCCAAGTTGTGCGGAAACTGCAACGGCTGCGTCGCGCTTTCTTGAGTCGGGTTGAATCTTGGCGCTTTGGTGCTTTTCTTTGTAGCTGTTTTTCGCTGTGTAGGTTTCCGCTTTGTAGGTTTCTTTGTCGGTTTCGTCTTTCCGCCTGGTTTGGACTTGACTCCGGCAGTGCTTTCGCGAGTTTTTGGAGCCATTGCGCTAACGAACTCGAAAACCAATCCTTGCGGACTTTAAACTGTCAATGGTGTGATGCTTTACACCGTAATGACAAAGTAGTAAGCATTTTAAGCTAGAACATGCCTAGGCCGTAGCGGCGCGAGTTAAATCTCAGCTTAAAAACACTGCTAAAACTTGAAACATTGCTAGAAATACGATGAAATGTTACGAAATCGTTTAGAAACATTGCGAAAAATGCAGCAAATTGTTGCACAAATGGCTTAAAAAACATTGCAAAACTGCAGCGTAATGTTGCACAAATGGATTAAAAAATTCAAAACTGCAGCGAAATGTCGTCAAAATTGTTTAAACAGCCGGCGCCGGCCGGCCGGCCGGTTAAAAACACCGGCCGGCCAGCCAGATTCAACCGACTGACAAAATTAAGCCGGCATAACAATCCGGCAGGCTAAGTTTATGCCAAAATGACACTCTGGACTGGTTTTATCCAAAAATTTGGCCACTCCGGCCGGCCGTTCACAGCCGGCCGACCGGCCAGCGGCTTTCGCGGCCGGTCACAAACACTATGCGTAGCCCGTACACTGTTATACGTACTTTGTTGCGTTACACTGTTATACGTATACGTACTAATCTCATTTGCATATCTTTAAAAACGTATCGTGTAGCTGAAAGGTACAGACGAATACAGCTATTGTACAGAGGCATGGAATCTGTAAAATCAAGAATTTATTCTAAAATCGACTAATTATCAGTAAATTTTGCGCAACACTGATAACTGATAATTGATTACTGATAACTGATAACTAATAACTGATAACTGATAATTATCAGTTATCAGTAAACGCCGTGCAACGCAGTTTACTGACAATTTACTGATAACTGATAATTTATCAGTTATCAGTGTTTGGTGCAAGGGGGCCCAGGTGGCAACCGGTAATCACCCGCAGAGCCATATTCTGGCAAGTTGGCAGGTCATTCCGTCTTGACATGCTCAATGAAGGTGACCACACACGCGCTGCATAGTTCAGGAGGGATCGGCCAATGGCTTTATAGGTGACCAGCTTTATAGTTCTGTATGCACGGTTTTGGTGTTTTTTCGTTAATAAACCGCTCTCATACCGGTATATCTCGGTGAGAGGGCGGCCGCCCTACCCATTTTTTATTGGAATTATATACTTTATGTAAGAATATGTGTGTATTAGGCGCAATTTGTTTGCCGAATATACTGTTTTGTATTACGTTTATATCATTGCAAAAACGACATTTTGAATAACTTTGCTATTCGCATTGAAATATTAAAAAGCTTAGTAAATTTTTCAACTTATCACTCTGGCGCCCGTTGCACAAAATAGCTAAAAAAATAGTGGGAAGATCAGCAATATTCCATGGTTCTTCAGATATAGTAAAACTGAAAAAATTTAACGTATAAATAAATATAGGCCCGTATTCACATACTAAGTGTTATTCAAATACTAACGCTAAGCGTTTGCTAAGCGCTAAGCGCTTAAGATGGCGCTCCTGAAATGTGACTTTTCAAAAAACGGCAGTCTGGGGCCAATTTTAGATTAACAATGGCAAGCCTAAACACAAAAAATGAAGTTGATTGAGACAAATTACCATTCGCTGTAGACCAAACGTGAGTAGAATATCGGCTTGCGATTTCTCTTCACAACTAACTAGGGCCCGAATTCACATACTAAGAGTTATTCACATACTAACGCTAAGCGTTTGCTAAGTGTTAGCGCTTAATTTGTACTAAACTGTTATTCACAAAATAAACGCTTAAAAATTAGTGTTATACTAAACTTAGCGTTTAGCAACTTTTGTGCTTAGTTTTGGCTTTGGCTTGGAGTGTGCTCCCTGCTTGATGTGGATCCGGAATTCGTTATTTATCGGCATTTCCATTTGGTATTTATAAATCCGATTATGGATTTATTTAAATTACTATTTCTTATTAATAATATATATTTTTCTCGAACTATAAATTTGTAAAAAATGTTTTCAGCAGGTGGATTCCTGACAAATGCAAAATCAGCTCTACATGTTTCAGGGGGCATATCGTGAAAAATATAAATTTTCAAATAGAAGTTCTTGAAGAAAAATTACTTCGATTAAGATGCTCTACTCAAAAATGCAAAAAAACTAATTTCGACAACAAAGTGCATTTTTTATTTTTGGCGATTAAACAAGCAAAATGGATCGAATTGGTCGGAAAATGCCACTAATATAGCCTAAATTGCATGCCCTTCCTTCCCATGGCGGCCAAGAACCTCCCTTACTCTCCCTACCCCTTCCCCACACCATCCACTAACTAAGCGCTTAGCGCTTAGGGAGCTCCCGAGGTCCCTAAACTTAAGCGCTTAATTCTAAGCCAAACACTAAATTTTAAGTATGTGAATACAAAATTGAAACGCTAAGTTAAGCGTTAGTGTTTGCTAAGCGCTTAAATAAACACTAAGTATGTGAATAACACTTAGCGCTTATAAGCGCTAACACTAAGTGTAAACACTAAGTTTAAGCGTTACACTTAGTATGTGAATACGGGCCTAGCTGTTGCACAACCAATAGCTCATTTTTCGATAGATCGAGCCGTCACAAAATGGCATTTTTCATGGATATGATTGATATATTGAGAAATACTAAAATCGCAATTTTCGAAAAACATAAATTTGACAAAATTTTTTAAACACTAAATTGCTCAAAATTAAATTTTGCGACCGCTCGAAGACGACAAGGTGCGTTTATGTGCCAAATTTCAACTTTTTTTGTTGAGCCAGTTTTTTAAAATAGCAAGCCGAAAATTTGCGTTTGTATTCATACGCACTATATTTCTGTCTCATGCAAAAAATGTTGCGTTAGTTCACAAGAAAATTACACCACACTCAATAAAACATCGAACATTTTTAAGTATGTTTCAGTAAAACACAGCTGCTAGTGTTTTTCAACCTTTCAAATTCATTACATACATACGTGTGAATGCACTGGCTTGTGAAGTCATTTCCGTGAAAATCTATTTTTCTTGCTGAAATTAGCTCAAAAATTTACAAAAATTTTTTTATATGATATTCACATCAAATTGAAGGAAATTCACTTCTGAACAACTTTTGTTCGTACGATGCATGTTTATTGTTGCGCGTTTTGAAAATAATGGCCAAAACCCACATTTCAGGAGTGCCACGCACAGGAAAAAAAGTGAGTACAAAATTTATACAAAATTTATACAAAAAAGTTTTGTATAAATTTTGTACAATTTTTGTATAAATTTTGTATAGATTTTGTACTTTTTTTGTGCAAATTTTGTACTTTTTGGTTTTTTTCATTTTTTTGCGCTACAAGCAGTTTTTTCAATTTTTTGGCCATTTCCGTCTGAAATAGACATTGTTTTGACAAATACGCTTAATTTTTTATCTCTCTGAAAATTTTTTTTTTCGACTTTTGTACATATTTTGTACAAATTTTGTACAAATTTTGTATAAACTTTGTATATTTTTTGTGTGTTTTTTGTATATTTTTTGTACGTTTTTTGTACTTTTTAGAAAAATTTGTTTCCTGCAGTTTTTTTCGATTTTTTGGCCATTTCCGTCTGAAATAGACATTGTTTTGACAAATACGCTTAATTTTTTATCTCTCTGAAAAAAAAATTTTTCGACTTTTGTACATATTTTGTACAAATTTTGTACAAATTTTGTATAAATTTTGTACATTTTTTGTACATTTTTTGTATAATTTTTGTACTTTTTTGTATAAATTTTGTACTCATTTTTTTTCCTGTGCACCAGTACCACAGGAAAACCAGGGATCTGAATTTTCTGTAAATTTTTTTCGGTTACAGATTTTTCAGATGTTTTTTATTCTTTCCATTCAGAGACATTTTACAGACTTTCAGAGGAATTTCAGATAAATTTCAGAGAAGTTCAGGGGAAATTCAGAGAATTTCACCCAGAATTCGGGTTAAATGCAGTTGGGGGGGGATAGTGGACCTTTTTTTTGAGTAGAGCACCCTGGGGGATGCATTTTTGCTTGATTCAAGAACCCCTATTTCATTTTTTGGATTTTCTGAGATTTGACCCCCCGAAATTTGAACCCTCAGTGAGGGACGTTTTACAATTCGCCAGAAACGGGATCAAGTGCAGTTGGGGGGGGGGGAATAGTGGACCTATTTTTTGGAGTAGAGCACCTCAGGGGAAGCATTTTTTGTAATAGAACCCCTATCCGTAAATTTGTATTTTCTGAGCTATGACCCCTTAAAAATTGCTTTTTCAGTGTTTTGGGAAGTGAACGTAGGCCAAAGTTTGAAACCAAAAATGGCTATAGGCTGGAATTCACAACCTAACACTAACACTAACTTTTCCCTTAAAAGTTAGTGAAACACTTAAATTTGGGCTTGAAACACTAACATTTTAAGTGTTTCGAGCCCAAATTTAAGTGTTTCACTAGCTTTTAAGGAAAAAGTTAGTGTTAGTGTTAGGTTGTGAATTCCAGCCATAATCTTTGTTTTTGGATAGTTTTGAGTGCGTTATTATGTTTTAAGGCATCGTCTAGGCTTAGCTGGCAGGATTCTCTAGGCTAAGCTGGCAGGATTTTTCCTGAAAATTTCGATTTTTTAGTACCTAAGCCTGAGCCTAAGCCTAAGCCTGAACCTAAGCCTAAGCCTAAGCCTGATACTAAGCCTAAGCCTAAGCCTCATACTAAACCTAAGCCCTAAGCCTAAGCCCTAAGCCTAAGCCTAAGCCCAAGCCTAAATTGAGGCCCAGTTTGAATTTGGTCAAAAATTGGACGCTTCTGGTGAATTTGGCCAATTTTTCGGAAAGAACGGGGTCAGCTTGCCTTTCATTTGATTCTAAAAAATTGTAAACATTATTCCGACTCCATTTTAACACGTTAGAACGGAGAAAACACAGGTTTCTGAAAAAAATTGCAAAAATGTCCTTTACTGAGGGTTCAGATGTCGGGGGGTCATATCTCAGAAAATCCAAAAAATGAAATAGGGGTTCTTGAAGCAAAAATGCTTCCCCCAAGGTGCTCTACTCAAAAAAATAGGTCCACTATCCCCCCCCCAACTGCATTTAACCCCAGAAACGTCCAATTTTTGACCAAATTCAAACTTGGCCTTAATTTAGGCTTGGGCTTAGGCTTAGGGCTTAGGCTTAGTATGGGGCTTAGGCTTAGGCTTAGTATCAGGCTTAGGCTTAGGTTCAGGCTTAGGCTTAGGCTCTGGCTTAGGCAATAAAAAATCGAAATTTTCAGAAAAAATCCTGCCAGCTTAGCCTTGAGAATCCTGCCAACTAAGCCTAGACGATGCCTTAAAAACATCATAACGCACTCAAAACTATCCAAAAACAAAGATTATAGCCACTTTTGGCTTCGAACTTTGGCCTACGTTCGCGTCCAAAAACACTGAAAATGCAATTTTCAAGGGGTCATAGCTCAGAAAATCCAAATTTGTGGATAGGGGTTCTATTACAAAAAATGCTTCCCCCAAGGTGCTCTACTCCAAAAAATAGGTCCACTATTTTTCCCCCTCCACTGCACTTGATCCCAGAATTCAGAGACTCTGAATTTTATCTGAAAAAATTGTTACTGGCTTTTCAGATAAATTTCAGATACTTTTTACAAGAATTTCAGATAAAATTTACCACCGTAAGTATGTTTAGCATGTTAAAGTTCAAGTTTGTGAATAACACTAAGCGCTTATAAGCGCTAACACTAAGTGTAAACACTAAGTTTAAGCGTTAGTGTTAGTATGTGAATACGGGCCATAGTATACTATAATAGTAATATTGTTGGTAAAAGCCGGCTTCGTGGGGACAAAGGACGTCAAAATAAATCTCTCCCTAAAATCTGAATATTCTGTAAAATTTTTTCAGTATTCAGTTACACATTTTTCAGATGTTTTTTAACATTTCCAGCATTTGAACAGAACAGAACAGAAAAGCAATTTACTCTTCAAATACGCCAATTATATAGCATATATCCAGGAAAAAAAGTTTAATAACATGTTAGCATTAATCAAAAAATACTATAAAATGTTAACTAAACAAACAAAACCAAGGGAAATACAAAATATCTTTGGGTTTGAAGAGAGGGAGCGAGAAAGACCAATCATGGCCACCGAACCCCCCGCCCCCGAAGCAAGTGATCCTGTGAGCCTAAGCTTATTACGAAAAGTAGTAGAATGTGCACAATTTATTAAATCAAAAGGCAACTCATTCCACACTCGAATTACTCTGGCGGTGAAAAAATGTTGCGTAACGGTTAAACTAGATCGTTTTAGACTCAGTTTGAGAGGGTGACTCCTTGTACCTGAATCAATAGCGTAATCGAAAAACTGACTAAAGTTTATGTCTAGTTCACCTTTGACAATTTTAAAAAGAAAAACGAGATCAAGTTGAATACGTCGTTGCTCGAGACTGGTAATATCGAGGGCCTTTAAACGGTCTACGTAAGATAACTGACTAAAACCAGGTATTCGCTTAGTGAAGGAGCGCTGGACCAAACAGGTGAGGCGTACTCTAACCCTGGCCGAATGTACGTATTGAAAGACAAACATTATCCGCCCACAGAACAACGCTCGATCAATATCTATATCTTTGAGCAGGTATCGCAACACACGGGATGTCTCTCATTTTTCCGAAATTTCATCTGTGGACATTTTTAGAGGGCTTTAATTACAAGAAAATATGTTAATTTTTCGGTGAGTTTGCTTTTAAGCTATTTTCCATAGACACCGAATAGTACGTATTGAAAAAAGCTGGGGAGATGCCTCGGATTTAAACATGTCTAAAACCTACCAACTTTCCCCCAACAGAACTAATAAGCGTGCAAACTTAAAAAATCAAATAAAACTATAGCCGCTTGTACTGGAAACAAAATAAAAGGTCAAGTTCCAGTACATGGCATACATTTAGGTAAGATATTGTTCAACGTAATGCAAAAGACCGCTTGTGATTTGACTTTGCAAACGCTGAGTTAGAGCTTTCCAAAGAAACACCTAAAAACGCAATTACCCCCTTAAAGCTCTTAAAGATACGTGAAGCAGTAAATAGAGCTTTGCGACTTATAATTTGACAATGAGAAGAGGACTTCAAATTAAAGTTTATGCAGACACCAAGATCTGTAACGCTTTCAACAGGTACTAATTCCTCAGATCCAAGGACATAGCCAGAAGCGTCTGCGGGTGTGCCACCAAAACATAAAACAGAACACTTTGAGCGCGACAAAGACAGTTGCCACAAAGTAGACCACTCCCAGACGCTATCAAGGCTAAGTGCCAAATAATGACTTCGAGAATTTTTTGGACAAGCCGCAAAAATCTTAGCATCATCTGCAAAAAGGGTACTGCTACAATGCTCATCAACTACATCTGGTAGATCATTTACGTAGATGAGAAATAATATGGGTCCAAGGACAGTTCCCTGGGGTACTCCATTCTTAACAGGGAGGGCTTGAGATTTTTGACCATCAACTAGAACAGCTTGCGTTCTATTACTCAAAAAACTAGAAAGCCACCCTAACAATTTTCCTTCGAGGCCATACTTAAGTTTGTAAATTAGCTTTGGATGCGGGACAGTGTCGAAAGCTTTAGCAAAATCAAGGTACACTGCATGGACAGTTTGTCTTTGTTCAATACTACTGTGCCACTTGTGGAGGGTGGACAGAAGGTTGGTCACTGTAGATTTACGTTTTAGAAAGCCGTGTTGAGACGGATGTAATAGAGATGGGACATGATTGATTCATATACTATGTGCTCCAGAATTTTACAGCTCACACACGTAAGACTTATAGGCCTATAATTTGAGGGATCTGAATTTTTTCCCTTCTTAAAAACTGGAATGATATCTGCTTTTAACCAGTCACTAGGAATAGTTTGCGAATCAAGTGAAAAACAAAAAATTTTGATCAAAGGTTTAACAATGGACTTTGCTAGCTTTTTTATAACAAAATTAGGAATACCGTCCGGACCAGACGACATTTATTAGGAAGCTTTTTAATTGCATGAAACACTTTTTCATCAGTTATTTCTACTTTTGTTAACTTTGACAACGTTTTGTTCTCCATAGAGGGTAAGATGCCATTATCAACGGTGAAGAATGTAGCGAAATTACGATTTAAAAGATTAGCTTTGTCTAATGGAGCTACTGCCTTTTCTCCGTTACTAGATATGATTGGGACGCCATCTTTGGAGACTAATTTGGAATTGATAAATTTGTAAAATTTTTTTGAAGACGGTTGCGAAAGGAACTTACTTTCTCTTTCATAATCGTCTTGACGAACAAGTTTGCGCAAAGCCTTGGCCGAATGTTTATATTTATCAAGATCGTTTGCACTATATATACGTCAGTTTATACCTAAAGTTTTCTCTTTTTTTGCCAACATTTCCGTATATATATGTTTCGGCCATGTGCGATACTTTTTAGTCCTGTGAGACACGGGAACATACGTACTCATACCTGCATCCACAAAATACCTAAAGATACACCACTTATCATCAATGTTAGGTACAGAATCCAGGAGATAATCCCAATCAACAGAGTCTAAAAAAGTACTAAAGCTATCATAATCCCCTCTTAAATAATCAGGTGAACACGGACGTAGACATTTAGGTATGTGAGTTTGTCTTGCAATTTCAAAAGTTATATATAGATCTATGGTCACTATTGCTAAAGTTATCTTCAATTTCTAGACAGTTAATTATATAATTGATAATCCGATACTAGTACAATATCCAAGATATTATTTGCTCGAGTTGGCTCAGTTACAATTTGATATAAGCCTAATTCAGTAAAGACATCTAAATACTGTTGACTAGTAAGACTTGCAACACTATAGGAGGACCAAGCAATATCAGGCAGGTTGAGATCGCCCAGAATTATAACCTCACCCTCGAAACTGGTAAGTTTTTGCAATTCAGTAACAAATTTCTTATCGGATTCTTGTGTAGTAATAGGTGATCGATACATTGCATACAACTTTATGGCAGCTTTGTTCATCTCTATGTCACATGAAAGTGCTTCAATATATCCATTTACTCTAGCCTCAGAACTGTACAAAAATTGGTTTGGTAAGTCAGTTTGGGATGCGCTTTCCACCTGCATACTCAAAAAGGGCCTATGTCTAAAGGTTCGGCCAGGAAGCGCTAGGGTTTTTTCCCCGCAAAACGCGTAGGATTTTTTTCCCAGACCACTATACTATTCTTTGTTACTATCCTTCATCAAAGCCTATGAATGTCTGCGGGAGTATATATATTATACTGCATTTACTTGTCTAATACACTGTCTGACGTGACGTTCCCATCTTTTGTTTTAATTTTCCTGTCTGAAATAATTCTGATACGTCTCTAGTTAACCAAATTCGGCCTAAAATTTACAAAAATCTCCAATATTTTCTGGGGGTTGCCGCCCCCAGACCCCTACAACTTTGTGATTTAGTGATGTTGCATTTTTAAGGCGTTTTGTAAGTGTTCACTTCACCGAAATGTTTTCTATATAGCACCACTGTCTCTCGAAAACATCATGACGCAGCAGTGCAGCGTAGTAACGCAGCTTAAAAACATAGGAAAAAGGTCAAATAAAGTAAAAAATTTTATGGCGTATCCCCCCCTTTTTGGAGGTCACGGTCCGCCCCTGTAATGTATGATACAACTTTGATACAAACTGTTTGATCTATGTCTCATTTCTTAGTACTAGCATTCATACTTGCTATTTTTAGTATATAATGTATTTTTTGGTGAAAAATTTTTCAAAAATTTGGCACATACCTTGTTTAGAACATCTTCTGAAAGATCCGCATCCACATCCGCGCGGATGTCAGAAGTCAACATCCGCATCCGCGGATGTCAAAAAAGTCACAGCCGCGACATTCTTAATATATATATCAGGGATCGACCGGAACCCTAAAACTACCGGAACCGGAACCGGAACCACTTAAAAACACCGGAACCGGAACCCTTTTCAAAAAGACCCTATATTTTTCAATATTTAAAAAAAAATTTTATATATATATACTTTTCCTCACATTTTTGCTACCCTTCTAACAGACCCCAGATTTTAAAATAAATACAGTTTTTACGTAAAAAATCCCTGCAACCCCTTTTTAAAAGATTACAAAATTTTTTGAAATGTGTTAAAAATAAAATGCACTAGAAAATTTTCCTAATTTTATGGCCAAAAACAACACACACACACACCTAAGCATACTTCGTTCAAAAAGAATGCTATTTTCTGACCACTGAGCAGAGCGCAAGCGAAAGTGATAGTGGGGCTCAAAACGAACAAAATATATAGATCTACACATCAATGGGCCGACGAGCTCCCATAATCGGAAATTTTTTAGCATTATAGATCACACATTCACTATCAAATTGTCGATTTGGCACCGGCGACACAGCTAAAAGGATATAGCAGGCGGGGAAAAAACCCACCCCATTTTTGGGGGGACAAAAGCCACCCCAGTTCCGGAACTTGGGCACGTGGTATTGGTCTAAAAATTTGCCAGCGTATAGTACAGTCGCTGTAGGCAAACGTATGTAAGCGGTATCCAAAAGGGGTCTCGCTGGTTTTTTTATGAGTCAAAAATTGGACCCCCCCATTTTTGACCCGACATGGCTCCAAGGGAGGTGAATTTTGGAGTCTCATTTCCCAGCACTAAGAGATGCGAGCTCAAATGTAAAAACACTTTTACAGAGGACTACCCTTCCTCTATTCATGACCGCAGCGGCAGATCCCTCCTTCTTTTGTACGAGGGGGGGCATGACCGAAATTAGACGGGGGAAAAACCCACTTTTTGAAAATGGTCTGGTGATGTCGAAAAACCTAGTAGCTACTCCAAAAGACTCATGGTAGTACAAAAACACGTTTATTATTGGCACAAATGCGCAAACTGACACTTTCTCGATCGAATTCTGGAATACTGGCCTAACAGTCTGACTTTGTCATTTTTAGGTCCTTTTGGGGTGGAAAGTAGTATTTTCTGGTACTATTTAATTTTAATTCTTAATCTTAATCTTAATCTTAATCTTATTTCTTAATCTTTAATTTTAACCCATTAATTTCTTTTGTTTAAACGCCAAATAACCGAATGAAAGTAAAATATGCCCGTCACGACCAGTCACACCCACTCACGGTACCTCCCACAGAGGGTCGATGGCGTAAAAAGTAGCCATAAAGTGCAAATTTTGCATGCATTTGAAGCGTTATCGCAACTTTTTAGTTGTTTTCCACGTTTTCAGGCGAAATTAAGGTGTTTTGTTTTCAAATCTGAAAATTCAAAATTTTATAATGGGCTGCGAAGGGCAGTTTTTAAACGTGTGTCCCTGGGGCCCCATAGCAAATCAGCGTATAGTTTTGGTATCAGGGGCCTCTACTACTCCTAATACGTGCCATAGCGTTGAAAAACTACACCTAACACACTTTTCGGGTGATTTATGGGGTGGATTTTTCCCCACATGGGTTTTTTTCCCCCAAATGGGTTTTTTCCCCGGCAAGTTCTTGGCTTCCCGCCAAAAAACGTTAAGAGATAGCAAAAAGATAGCAAAATGAAACCGTTCCCAGCGTTTAGAGCAAGGTTAGGCCTACGACAGATTTTTGTGGTTTTCCGTGAAAATGTATATATAGTCTATGAGCTACATGACGAAATATGAAAATGCGGGTTTTTTCCTCCGCCTGCTATAAGCACAGATGTACATGGGGGGGGTCTGGGGGGGGGCAAGCCCCCCCCCGCGTTGGAATTCCGGGACAAGCCCCCCCTCAGATTTGACCAGTCGGGACAAGCCCCCCTCTCTGAAACCCCAAAATCGCTTGAGATCGCCGTAAAATGCTTCAAAAAATGACCAAAAAACGAAAAAATCGATAAAAATATAGGAATTTCGCAAAAATTTCCCATTTTTAGGCAAAAATTGGAAATTTTCGCGTTTTTGGGGCAAAATATCGGGACAAGCCCCCCCTAAAATGTCGAAAATTTCGGGACAAGCCCCCCCCAAACCGAGACCCCGTGTACATGTATGGCTATAAGCGATATAGTGTACTAAGCAAGCAAACTGTACACAATGCGCTCATGTACATGTGCACACGCTTTTAAGAAAGATAATCCTAAAAGCAACTAACACACACTCACAGGGGTCTGGGGGCTGCAGCCCCCAGGAAAAAAAACTAGAAAATTTTGATTTTTAGGCTGAATTTGCTCCGTTGGGGACGTATCGGAAATTATTTTCGACCGGGCGATAAAAACCGAAAGAAACACCCCTGTGTACAAATCCACTTGGAAAATATTGGGGAGTGGGGGGCGGCTATAATGCACTTTTTAGCAATTTTAACACTTACAAAATGCACTTTTTAGCCATTTTAACGCCTTACAAACGCATGATCACCAAATCACAAAGTTGTAGGGGTCTGGGAACAGCAGTCCAGAAAAAAAATTGGGAAAAATTTCGATTTTTAGGTTAAATTTGGTCAATTGGAGACGTATCAGAAAATTTTTCCGGCCGGACCATGAAAAACCAAAGGGGGGACCCTTGTGTAAAAATCCCGTAGGGGATTCCCCCCATTCCCCCCCCCTGGGTACGCCCTTTGTATATACTATAAATATTGTAATATCCGTTTTAAAAACAATAAAGCACAAACGATAACATTGCACGCATGAGCTTTGATGAAAGAGAATGAAAGAGAGAGAATGAAAAAGATGAATGAAAAATGAAAGAGAAAGAAAGAAGACTGAGACTAAACTAGCTACAGAGTCGCAAGAGGTTCGCCAGAACAAAGTCTGAATTTTTTTTTTATTTTTGGCTGATTGTGGTCCATTGGGGGCCTATCGGAAAATTTTCATGAACGAGCAACACAAAATTGAAAGCAAAATCCTTTGTCAGAGAATTAAGTGGTTCCGGTTCTGGTACTTTTGAAATACCGGAACCGGAACCGGAGCCAAAAAGTACCGGAACCGGTACTCCGGAGTCCGGTCGATCTCTGATATATATATAACAACATGGAGAAAATAAAACACCATATTAATGTTTAGCGTCCGCCCAATTTTGCAGACTTGCTGACAGACTGGCAGAATTGGGACTGTTGCTGTGTGGCCAGTTGACTGTGGTTGTGCCATGGACTGCCCCTGAGCCGGATCTGACCCCACGCCATGCCTAAGGTCACCCGATACTTGCCCGCCACCTTTGCATGGCTCCTGCTGCTAGTCACCACGGCGGCTTTCTTCTATTTTCTGTAAGCTAATTTAGTTAATATGGATATTGGGGCTGCCATTGACAACCTAAAACGGACGCTGAAGGTTTCCGTTGAAGTTAGGGTGGTTTTCACAAAAGCGGTTTTATAAAAGCATGGTTTTTCGTAGAGTTTCTTTAACCCTTGCTGTGCTGCAGCTTTGAAATTTAGCCTGGCCAGTGTCCATTCAGCATCTCCCTCATCTACATGTGTGCTGTGCATGTGCTATATCCATATTTATAGACAAGTGCACGGTGTCTCACGGGTCCGGGAGGTGGGGGGCTGTGGCTGATTTTTCGTATTACTTGAACTCCCAAAAAACGCAAAAAATTGTATATATTAAGCTTTTGCTTGAAAATGTTAAATTTTTAGCAGTTTTTTGTTCATTTCACAACCATTTAGCAACTTTTCATTTAGATTTTTAACTCAAAAGAGTGAGGCTTGTCCAGAAATCTTAAATCTGAGGGGGTGGAGCTTGTCCTAAACTTGCAACTCTGGGGGAGGGGAGGGGCTAGCCACGCATTTATATTGGTATAATTTATGTACAGTGTAATTCTTCCAATGATGCACTCTTGAAATTGTTATTAAAAGTTACTTTAGTTTGCGATTAGTTTTTACTGCACAACAGCAGGTCTAATGTTGTTAAACGTTCACCCTTCTCACTCACTCTACTCAGTATATATATAAACTCTTGCTTGTTTTGCAGCATCCCGCGCCTGGTGGTGGAGGTGCACTGGCTGCTGGGCGTCTACGAGGGCCTGCTGTCGCTGTTCGTGGTGGCCAATTTTGCCATGGCCACCATCATGGACCCGGGCGTCATCCCCCCCGCCCTGGAATGCGAGGACACCCAGGACGACTTCCGTGCCCCCCTCTACAAAAACGTGGAAATCAACGGCATCACTGTGCGCATGAAATGGTGCGTCACCTGCCGCTTCTACCGCCCCCCGCGCTGCTCTCACTGCTCAGTGTGCAACCAGTGCATCGAGGTCTTCGATCACCACTGTCCCTGGGTCAACAATTGCATCGGCAAACGCAACTATCGCTACTTCTTCTTCTTCCTGCTCTCTCTCACGCTGCATATTCTATCCGTCTTCGCCTTCTGTCTCCTCTACACACTTCGGCATAAGTGAGTTTGAAGTTTTGAGTGATTAAATAATGATTTATTACTGATTGAGTGATGATTTAGTATTGATTGATTAATGATTTGGTATTGGTATATATGAATTAATTAAAGAGAGTATAATATATCGACTGTGGTGAGTCATAATTGTTGTGTTGTCAGTTGAGAAAAGAATGAGAAAGTGAATGGCTACATAATATAGTATTATTTGTATCCATATCTAATATGGGTATATAATTCGTAAAAATGTGAAGCAATGTAGATGGACGGACTACCCAAAACCAAGTGTCCGGGGGGAGGGCGAATTATCTGAACAAAAGTGGGTACAACGGATTAACGGAACTTCCAACTAACCTCCATGGGAGGATTTCACAAAGGTGGTTTTACGTACGTTATGATTAGCAAGTAATTTCATTACGACAGATACCAGCGTCGTTACGAATTTTGTAGACGTTTTTAAACCATGGTTTTAGCCATACATTAACATGGGGGTCCAATCTGGGGGGGTCCTGTAACGACATTTAGACTGCCCTTGTACCAAGTTAGACAAAAAGTGACCCTGTTTTAGCGAAACATTACCGATTTTTTTTAAAAATGTGGCCAAAATACCTATTTTTGGCGTAAAATTTGACAATTTTTGAAAATTTTGATCAAAATTTAGTGAAAATTGCATGAATTTGTTAAAAATTCCCATATTTAAAAACATTTTATAAAAAATTTGCTTGCCCTTATACCGCCGCTCTAATTTTGCTTGCCCTTGTACCGACATCAAAAATCTGGGGGGGGGGGGGTACCGGACCCCCCCCCAGATCCCCCCCGTGTTAAACTGTGGTTTTAGCTCAGTGTTGAAATTTCAAACCTGCGGCACAGCAAGTCTGTGGTCTGCTGAAATTCAAAACCATGTTTTTGTGTTGTGTTTAAAGAGAGGCCCTGCTAGCGATGGAGAACATAGCGTCGATGTTGATCATCTGTCTGTGCGGTCTGCTGTTCGTGCCCATCCTTGGTCTCACTGGCTTTCACGTCGTGCTCGTCTCCAGAGGGCGCACCACCAATGAACAGGTCCGGCTTTACTGTACAGTCACTATATGTGGTTTAGCAGTAGGGGGCAGAAAGCAATGAATAATACCCTCTTATTTTTCTGCCGACTCTGACATGATGCACTTTTGCGTGTACAAAACTTGTGCCTTTATCTTTCAGAAGATCGTTAAGCTTCTGAGATTTTGTAGTTGATTTTGAGATATGCCTACAACATGTTCTGTGCGGAAAACATATTTCTTTGTTGTGGATTGCGCATTTATATATACGTGTAGGAGTGGGTTGACATGCATTTTAAATATTATCTGAACAAACAAAAGTTCGTTTTTCGTACCCAGCGTTTCGATTTTTTCTTTTTTAAGTGTCGACTATCGTGACTTTAAATGTAGACACTTTAAATTCTACTGTAGAAATTGGTTTAACTGATTTAACTAATTGGTTTAGAAACTGTAGAAACAACACATTCGAAAAATGGTTTCATTAGTATAACCACATGGGCTAATGTTAATTAAATACATGCCATATGACTAGGATTCACATATCATGTTTAACTTGAAAGCAGTTTGAAGAAAACCCAGTGAGATGTGAGATATTTTTTACGATGTTCTTATGTCATTCGAAAAAAACCGTCTAAGTATCCAAATTGTACTGTACACGGGATCTCGGTCTGGGGGGGGTATCTAGAATTTTTCGAAATTTAGGGAGCTTGTCCCGACGTTTCTAGGCCTCCTTAACTGACACAATTATTGCGAAAATTTACAAATGTGTTCCACATTAGAATATTTTTAACGATTTTTAACTCTGGTCATTTTTGACGCTTTTTACGGCAATCTGGGGGCAATTTTTGAGTTTTCGGGCAGCCTTTTTTAGCACCAAGCAGGGGGGCCTGTTCCGATGGCTTAAATTTGAGGGGGGACTTCCCCCTCCTAGACCTCCCTTGTACATCTGTGATCTTAAGACTTTGTGAATTCCAGTTTAGTGAACCACATTGACGTATGTATTGATTTAGGTGACGGGCAAATTTCGCAGCGGCTACAATCCGTTTAATCTGGGCTGCTGCAACAACTTCTTTGGTACCGTTTGCGCACCGCACCATCCAAGGTAATATTATAATAGTGATGACGTGATGTATTCATTTTTCGACTGGTGACTTTTATTTTTTAACATAACTGAATGGTTTCAACATTTAACTGTAAGTTATTAATAAGGTTTACAGTTTGTTTCTAACCCGATTTTCTTCCGTTTCCGTTGAAAAATTTGCGGTCTAAACGACGAATGAAATGGAATTGAAAGTCATCCTCCCAGGCTATCTAATCGCGAGTAAATCAGTCATTCAGTCATTCATTCATTCATTTATAAGTTTGAATAGGCGTTTAAAGACAACCGAATATCCTTAAAGACGAGTAGACACGTAAATTTTTAGGTAAATTCCGTAGGTGGGCGCTTGCTGTTTATTTTGGTTGCTTACGGTCACACACACACACACACACACACGTTTAGGGACGAGTAGACAGTGTGTTTTTATTTGCAGGTACATCCCGTGGGTGGGCAAGCAGCCTGGTCCGTTGGTGGCCGACGAGGGGGGCATGGCCATGCTGACCAAACAACAGCTGGTGGTGGCCACGCGGGGGGAGAACGGGGATCAGGTCCAGGTCTACATCGCCGACGGTCACGGAAAGGGGGGGCCGACGGCGCTCCAGGATGGCTCCGCGCACAAACAAATGGCCTACAGCATGGCCTTTCAAAAGGTGAAAGATCAAAAGGGATTAATAGGATTAGATACAAGCCCGTAACCACACAGATGTGCATGGTGGGGGTCTGGAAGTGTGAGAAAGCCCTCCCCCCACAGGTTTGAGATTCGGGGACAAGCCATCCTCCTTGAACCTAAAAAGCTGCCCGAAAACTCAACTATTGCCATCGCTGTAAAATGTTTTGAACAAGAACAAAACGCGGAAAAATTGCTGAAAACGGACAAATTTTGCAAAAAAATCCACATTTCAGGCACAAAATGGGAATTTTTGCGTTTCTGTCAGTTCACGCCCCCGAAACCTCGGGACAGCCCCCTCTACCATTTCAAAAAATCCGCGACAAGCCCCTCCCCCCCGTGTACATTAGGGATGGAAGTCTCGGTCTCGGTCAAAACCCAAGACTAGCCCAGTCTCGGTTTCGGTCAAAACCCGAGACTAGCCCAGTCTCGGTCTCGGTCTCGGTAGTCGAAAAGTCTCGGTTTGTACCCGGTCTCGGTTTTTCAAACCTGTGAAAATTTTTCCTGTGGTCCCCCCTTTGGTTTATATTTTTGGCAGGAAATTTTTTCCGAAAAGTGTTCATTTCACCAAAATTTCACACCAAATAGTGAGTTTCTGTCAATTTTTTCCGAAAAAACGTTACCATGGTTGTTTAGTTTATCAGTAAACACAGTGCACACACAAAAATGTAATATATGTTTGTGATTAGGTTTCTTATTTCACACTATTTATATCAAGTCTGTCTATATGATTATTATTATATTTTATTCTTTAGTATTAGTCAACTAAACTAGTCAACTTTATTATGCCAATCGGTGGCTTTACATACTTACCTTATATTCCAACTAGTATTTTAGCAAAAATCAAAAGCGAAGGTCTGTGAAAGTTCAACTGAACGCACTACTCAGAACCATATGACACATGTCGTTCGGTGGATGAGAAGGGAAGACTCTACTCCAAACTAAAATATAGTCCCAGCCCCAGGGGATTGAGGGGGGCCCCAATTAAAGGGGGGTCACGCCGGAGGCAAACTGAAAAAGCGTCACGGCGCGCAGGTCTAGTTTTTGAGCCAAACCCTTTCTATCTTCGGTGTATTTTAGCAAAACATTGGTAATTCCAATACAATCGGAGGTATGTTTAACTAAATTCTAGCCAAAATTTACTATTTTCTGGCAAGAAAAGGACAAAGTGCGTCTGTTTTGGAACAGAGGTAAAAATTTCACAATATTTAAGAAGACATGGTCCCACAGTCCCACACAAACAGGGGAAAGAACCAGCAATGTAACCAAAATTGTCGTTATGTAGCTGGTAGTTATAATGTATATAAGGTGTCTGACCAAGGTCTTGTAATTTTACCTGAAAAATTTTACCTTTACCTAAAAACATGTAAAAAGTCATCAAATCAATAGGTAAAAAAATGACCCAGTCTCGGTTTTGGCGGTCTCGGAATTTGGTCCCGGTCTCGGTAGTCTCGGTTTCGTGGTCTCGGTTTCGGTCTCGGAAAAAACTGAGACTTCCATCCCTAGTGTACATGTATGGTGACAAGGTCAAAAGGGATTAGTAGGATTTGATTTCAGCCTGTCGTTGGGCTGCAGTGTTGCAGATAGCATAATATTAATATGTTGGCCTTGAGGTAACTCATACGTGTGCCAAATATCATAAAGTTAGCATTCGGCTGCTAATGTGTATAAATACTATATATAATTATATTTTTTATATAATATACAATATGTATATGTATATTTTAGAGCGGTTCCCGTGGAGGGAATTCGGGCGGAGGGGGTCACCAGGTGGGAGCCGTACGGGCGTCGGCCTCAGGATGCCAGCTGGGCAACGGCGACTCGTCCGGAGGGGGCCTGGGTCTGGACAGTGTCTCCCAGATGTCGCTGGGCGAGACACCGGCCACCACGCCAGGGGGGTCACTGGTGGGCCAGATATTCCCCGGTGGCCGACGGCTGGCCGGAGGGGGCGCCCAGCAACTGGCCACAGAGGGCTCCAAGTGTAATCTGCTAGAGGAGGATGAGAGTACCGCTGCCGAGGGGGGGCCCTTGGACACTGGGTCACCGATTAACCAGCGATATTTGGATGCCCTACGCGAGGCTACGTCGAGTATGCGTCGCTTAGACGATCTAGAACTCTCGGAGCGCACCCCTACCCCCCTAGCCCCCCGCCTAAGTAACCAATCAGAGCCCACCCCCCCTGGCCCCGCCCCCCCTCGACGCTCATTGGCCGGTCCTGGCTCGGCCAGCCCGGGCTACTCGGGTTATTTGGCCGGCCAGACAACCGGCCCCTCGCCCCCCATTCCCCCCCAGAAGCCCCACCAACACCAACAGCCCCCCTCCCGGCCCCTCTCCTTCACCCAGGCAGTCCACTTGCACGACTCATTGCAGCGTGGCCGATCCGCTGACTCCACTACGGGCCCCCCCTTGACGACGACGACGGCAGCTAAGCCCCCTCCGGCCAATGGGGTCGCCACCCCCTTCACTGTGGCTGCCTCTGCCTCCAGTTCTAGCCCCAGTGCCGTGCCCCCGCCTGTCAACGCCAAATCACGGTCAGAAATTTCTGTATAGCTGCCCCCCCCCAATTCGTCTCATTTTAGCCCTCCCTGCCCTCGCTAGCTTACATATTACAACAGTTAAATTGATACCAAGAGTACATAGTACTGATGATGTGACTATCGCGTACTCTTGCTGTGACTAGGACTATTATGACTTTTAATTTATGAATTATTTTTATATCTCGCGCTGTTGCTCTTGACTTTTATTCTTCTTATTACCATTATTAAATATTATGTTACATATGTAATACTATTATGCGTGAACGTTTGTGTGTTAGTTTCTTTTTAATTTATTATTGTGCGTTTACGGTGACTTTATTTACGAGCCATTTTTCGTTGTAAATTTGTAACTGTAGATGATATTGTGTATTTATTATTTTTGGCAGTACTTAGATTGGGACTTTTTCACAAGTTGGAGTAATTTTTTTAACTAGAATTGAGTTGAACTTGAGCTTCTATTTATTAATTTCTATAAGTTTTAATAAGCTTGAGCTAGCAATTTTGGAAGGTCTGCCCACTCTTACATGTTTGGTGCGAACCGGGCTTATCGTTGATAAATTAAATTTACGAGTAAACAGTGAGAAAGTGTTCATAACGTTTGCTTAGTGCTTAGTCTGTGAATGTCAGTCCTATTAATTCATAGTTCTCAATTCTGCAATTCAGTCTTTATCAGATGTGTAATTATTATTGCCCGGAGTCATGGGGATTTTTAAAACGTGCTCTAAAAGTACCGGCCTTTTGCTAAATTATATATCTTGATGAATGCAAATAACTGTTTAATTACTTTTTAAAAGCCGTATTTAAATCGTCATAATGATGCTAACCCGTTCTTCTCTGAATTTAGCTTGAATTCCTGTAGTAATTCTGCCGGGTGTTAAGTTTTTTTTAGTTAGAGTTATTATCATACATGTAGTTGGGGGAGGCTAGGGGGGTAGAGCCCCATAAAAACGGTCCCTCCCGCCAGGGGTATATAAAAGCCAAATAGGGAGGGGAGGGTGTGAAAATTTGCAGCCAAAGTGTCTTTGATGAGTATTTTAGCGTTTAAACAAGTATTGTATCACTCTCACTTGAAATTTAATTTTAATGAAATTTAAGCGATTTTTACGTAAATTTAGGGTATAAACTGCCACATTGCCACTTTTTCAATAGAATAAGGTAAAGATTGCATCAATCCCGAAAGAGAGGGGGGGTCAAAATTTAGTAGCCACATAGGAGGGGGTCCCACTAACGGGGGGGGGCTACCGAAATTTTTTGTGCTGTTGCATGTATGATTAATATTGTCATAGTGTATAATTATTGTAAATGAACCTCAATTTTGAGACAAAAAGTATTAAGCAAAGAAACTTCAATCTAATCCTTTATTCCAATTTTTAGATTTCTTTAGTTAAAGCTATTTGAAAAGCAAGTCACAGATGGGTTGGCTTTAATTGTATTTATTTTATCCGTTTAAATTCGGCATATTTCACCGTACTGCTAATACTAGGTCATTAATTGGTAGCAAACTTGAAAAATTGCATCCCGAGGGGGTTATGAGACAATGACATTATTCTAATTAGATGAAATCTTTAAAGATCATTGAATAAAATAGAGTTACTAAAATGACATCTCCGGTCTAGAATAATCTTGTGATACAGTCTTTTACTCAGATGGTTTTACTGTGTTTTACTATCGTTTTTGCATTTTGAAATTATTGTAATCTAAAGTTGACCAAAAATTGCCGAATCCTGAGACAAAACAGTTGGCGTAATTTTTTCTCATTTGCATAAATTTCGTTTTGTGTCTGGGCCCAGCATTTTTTTTGGTCAGTTACATAGTTAAGCTCCTGATAGACTTTGTTTTATTGTCTAAAGTCCGACCAAAATTGCTGGACCCTGAGACAATAAGCAACACGCGATTTCATTACGAAAAGAAGTAATTGCAAGCATCAATGTACTAATGTACAGCGAGTATTCACAAAAATCACGCCACCTGTTTTGTCTCAGGGCTCAGCAATTTCTGGTCAGACATTAGTTTCTTCAGTTCTCTTAACTAAATCTTCCTCGGATCATGTGACCTAGATTTATTTCTATGGTAGCATTGTGTTCTGTGATGCTTTTATGTCAGTTGCCCTGTCAAGGCTTAAGGCTGGTTCAAATTTGTTCGCAATTCGCAAAGGATTAAATCAGCTGTGGAAACGGAGGGGACAACTCAACTTTCTGTTTACCCCCTCCCCGCCCTTCTAATGCTCGATTCATACTCAACAGCCGTATGTCTGTATAGCCGGCAAAATTAAGAAATAGTCGCGCCACTAATAGTTTATATATGATTAGATTGTGGCCTGATTTTTTGGTAATTTTACCGGATGTACGGACATACGGCTGTAAGTATGACTCGAGCGTTTATTTCAGCACAGGTTACAGATCCTCTAAATTGCGCTCAGTGCAGGTTTTCTTTCACAGATTATGACGTTTGAGCTAAACTTATCTGTGTTTTTGACGAGCTGGTGTGAACTTGGCTTTATTGCATTGTTTTGTTTTTGTTGTTGTTGTTGTTTGATGGGCAGTGCGTGCGCATTGTGACTGTTAGTAATTGCACAGTGTATTTTACAATATACCCCCGTACACCGAGTTGTTGGCTGTACAATTGTCTTTTGATTCAACTACATATGTAGGACTACTCGGTTGGATTCTAATTCTGAAATCCAACTAATTTTAGATAGAATTCCTCGTGTGAAATTTTTCCAAGGGTTTGGTTAGGTATATAAGCTTGTGCGAAGTGCAAATTCGAACTTGGCCAGCAAGAGATATATCCGGAGTTACAACTATCAACTGCACTTCTGCACAAAAGTTGATCAGTTATCAATTATTAGTTACACTGATCGTACCAAGAGTACAATCCTACCGAATAGAATATTAACGAAGGACATAGGGTATATACGCAGAGTTACAATTAGATTGAGTGTGTTGCACTTGGTGATACAACTAGAGTTATGTACCGAGTCATACTTAACAACAGTCTCACTCTTGTAGAAGAAGTGAGAGACTCCATCCTGCCAGTGTTATAGCGCAGGCAAATACGCTCGTCGTTTCTGGCCTACCTATTCAAGTTTTGTTAAACAGCTAGGCGGCCAATCAGAAGCGAGCTCTTATCAGCGGCCGTGAGCTCATTATTGGCCATATTATTGGCCAACCGCTTGTGGACGTGCACCAATCAGCAGTCAGGCAGACATTGTAGATATTTCCGCTCTGTGTGCTGATTGGAACAAATGCACAGCTGGTCGCTTCTGATTGGTCACTTACCTGTTTAACAAAATTTATACATGTAAGCCAGAAACTTTGAGCGCATCTGCTTGCTTGCGCTATCAGCCAGGCAGAAAGGAGATTGTCTCACTCTGCTTTATAAGAGTGAGACACTATTATGTACTCTTGGTCTTAGTACATGGATCACCAAGTTTTCACTTACAGTTGGTACCTACAACATTGTAAGATTTGTAAGACTGTATCATAGTAGCAGGACCCTCTTACTATATTTTACTGGGCAATATATGACATCGTGTACCCTTGCTATAACCGTACTTCTCTGTACTGAATAGGTTACTGTAGTTATTATTGTGTGCTACCTGTTTTCGTAGCAGTTGTAATTAGATGTCAATTTAGACTTGAACTATCACCTCAGGCTAGCGAGAATGCTAAGCAGACTGCAATTAAAACTAAACAGGTGCAATAATAGTTGGTAGTAGTGGAATTTTTTAGTCGTCTAGGGATATAGATCTCAGGTTGTATTCCCTTGGTTTGGAAGTTCGACCAGGCATTTTCATCATGAAGTACAGTACCGCTCAAAATTACTTGCTACAGACCCCGGAGTTAAAGCGGAGTCTGAGTCACTTGATTCCAGAGTCAAAGTGTACACTGTATACCTAGTTTCTATGTACGTTGACTCCGGAATGAAGTGACTTCGGCTTTGACTCAGGAGTCTGTAGCAAGTAGTTTTGGTCGGTACTGTAGAATAGGCGTGACATTCCTGTAAACATGGTTGACATTCTTGATTCTAAAGTCTCAGTGTGTGGTGATGCATCAAAAACATGGCTTTTAATTTGTGCAATTTAGTAAAGGAAAGGGTTATCAATTAGTTTAGCTTTAATTCACCTCATTTCTTTGCCCTAGTAAATACGCCATTTTCAGTCTGACTAAAAGAGTCTAATAAACTTGCGGTCAGGCTAAAATGCAAGCTGTTTTTTAATCGCACTAGAATGACTTAACTTATGCACGTTAATGTTCGTGCGCATTTTTTATCTCTTTAGTTCGGTGATCACTGATCATACATGTAGGTACATGGGATCTGAGTCTGGGGAGGGCTTGTCCCGAATTTTTCGAAATGTTACGGGGCCTTGTTCCGACGTTTCGCGGACTTGAACTCAGAACAACGCAAAAATTTCAAACTTTTGCCCCGAACTTGGAAATTTTTTGCAAAGTTTGTATTTTTTGCGTTTTTTCCGTTTTATGCTCATCTTCGAAGCAGTTAACAGCGATGTGAGTCAAATTTTGAAATTATAGGCCCCTTTTTTAGGCGTGGCTTGCCCCCCACAGACACCCATAAGATATGTAGAACTAAGTCTTACAAATAATAGTTGCACACTTGAGAAAACGAAACATGTGATTTTGTTACGAAAAGAATAGATTTTAACTATCAAGAGTACAGCAAGTAGTCGCAGAAATCATGGCACTAACATACCTAAGTAAGTGGCGCATCGACCTATTTTTCGTCCGACTTTAGTTTTTACCAAAAGCCTCTGTGAAATTCACTTTAAAGTGTTTTAGAATGAATTCGGGAAACAGCAGCAGCAGAACCATGAAGTTCAACCCTCACGCCTACACATCTCGAGAGGGCAATCTGCTTTTGGGCTTTCTGTACATTTTGCCCGTATTGTGCAACCTATTGCTGTTTGCAGTGCTACAAAGTAAAAAGGCAAAAAAGTTCAAAGAAGCTACATTTTTGGTTCTAAGTCACCTGTGCTTGTCATACTTGGTAAGCGACTGAAAGTGTGGGTATTTCGAATCGGATTTAGACGGTTAGATTTAATTGGTTAATGAACCAGCACGTGAATGATGGACAGATCTGACTGGTCTGTGGCCTGCATATGTACATATAAACATTAGGTCTCGGTCTTGGGGGGAGAGGGGTGCTTGTCCCGGATTTTACAAAAGTTGGGGGGCTTGTTCCGACGTTTGGGAGACTTCAACTCACAAATACGCAAAATTGCCATTTTTTGCCTCAGAATGGACAATTTTTTTGCAAAATTTTGATGTTTTTTGCTCTCTGCTTTTTCATTTTACAGCGATCTGGAGCAAATTTTGTGTTTTCGGACACCTTTTTTTTCAGCCCCATAAGGAGGCTTCTCTCAGTGGGTCAAATCTGAGGGGAGTTGTAGTTGTACCCCCCCGACCCCCATGTATATATGTATGTACATCATGTACAATCAACACTACATAATATTTTGATTGGTTTCTTCTTCGTGCCATTGACCGATAATAATTGTATTCTAAGCAGTCTGCGTATTTGTTGATCAGTACGTACTACGTATGGTATACAGGGGAGAGTTTAGATCCACTGTTTATAGCGCTGAGAATCGCATGGACAATTAGAGCACGTTTTCAGAACTCGGGTCTCCCTCTCCCTGCTCATTCACCTGCATAAATCAAGTGTTCTGGTCCTTGTAATACTAATCATACGTCGGGCCTTTTCATACGTACAGCCGTTTGTCCGTTCAGCCGACAAAATTACGAAATACTCACGCCACCAATAGTGTATAAGATGAGATTGTGATAATGGACTCTAAAGTGGCTTAGGCTCGATTCATACTGCAGCCGTTTGTCCGTACAGCCGAGTCACGCCACAATCTGATCTTACACAGCATTAGTGGCGTGAATGTTTCGTAATTTTGCCGGCTGTACGGCTGTAAGTATGAATCGACCCTAACTCCTGATGTGGTTAATCCAATTGCAGATGCTGTCATCTCAGCGTTGCAGTTCGTTCCTGATCTACGCTCTGTGGCCCAAGGGCACCTATTGGATTCGAGTGTTCGGATTTCTTGCCCCGGTCGGACTCATCTCTAGCCTAGGCCAGTTGGCCCTCATGGCCCTGGTGCGGTGCTATTCCGTTTGGAAACCATTTTTCTGGGCTGAATTCAGGTATTGTGTTTGGCGTTCTTGGCCTTGAGGACACAGGGACAGGGACAAGGACAATTTTTGCCCAGCTGCTGTGAAAAATTGGCTAGAATAGTACATGTGGACTGGGCGCTAGATTAGCTATCTTGTATGAATGCTCATAATTACATATTCATTATCATCGTCATTATATATTTGCGTCAGTCCGTTTCGTCTGACTAAAAACTAGCGCGCTAAAATTGTAGGTTCGTTGAGTCAGAACATCTAGAATAGGTCTCTGATATGTCAGATTATCTGATTTGCAAAATCGCTTCGTTCAATAACATTACATTAAGAAAGAATCACCTGATTTTCTACTCACGATTTTTCTGAGACTTATCTGAGACTCACATTGAGTTCCTGCACTGAGTTCAAAGTTGAATACCTTTTGTCATACATGTTTGAGCTTGAGGGGACCCCCAAAAAATCGAGGGGCGGGGAGAGTGTCACTAAATTTTGAAAAATCCCACTTTTTATGGATATTTTACTAAATTTTGCAAAATTTAGTATATTATATATATGTGTATATATATGTATGTATGTATATATATATATATATATATATATATATATATATATTTCTTTAATAAAATAAATTTTATAATATAATAAAATATATATGATCAATATATATATATATATATAATATATATATATATATATATATATATATATATATATATATATATATATATATACATGTATATATATATATTTTTTTTTTCGTCGATCAGGGGTGAGGGTTTTAAAAATTTAGCCAGAAAGCCCCCGCCAAAATGAAAATTTTGACCCCGTTACATGTAATGCCTTTTTGTGGTGTAGGTATGTATGTAATTTGTAATTTGTGTTTGAGGAAACACCCCCAGCACAGTTTGCGTGTGAACTTGGCAGCGACCAGTGTGCACGTGATTTGTTATGCCATTTTGGGTTTACCCAAAAACGTCTGTATGGTTTTTGGCATACGTTGCAGCCCGACACCATATTTGCTTAGATCTATGGAAATAACAACTATTGGTATGCCAGCGCCCAGCAGTTGTCATTTTATTATCAGTAAACGGTACTTTTATGTACTTACAGCCGTATGTCCGTTCAGCCGCCAAAATTATGAAATAATCATGCCACTAGCTGATGACTTTTAAGGGGGTAGTGTCGCGAAAGCAGTCGATTTTGCGTAACTATAAAACATTTTCAGAAAGAGATACTACATCGTTCTTTATATATTTTGAAAATATATGTTGAGGCAAGTATTTTCGCCAAGTTTCATCAAAATTGATGCAGTATACTGTGTACAGTGAGGTTGCAAAGTTGGAAAAATGACGTTTTAAAAACCTATTCACATTCGATTTTTTCGTTGCAATTATCAACTTATTTGTTTAGTTTGTTTACATAGACTAAAAGGACATATGTTGTAGTTTATGCACACAAAATTTAGTGCAAATTGCTGGAGTGGTTGCGGAGTAATACCTGTTTGAACTGTGAAACTGTGCGTAAACAGTGAAGTACTCACAGCAATAATGATAAATTGTGAAAAATTTAGACGCTTATTTTAAAATCAAAAGAAAAACGAACCTTCATTTTTCTTATTTGTGGCAAAAAATTGTGCGTCAAAACATTACATGTACTTCACAAGCTGGCCAATCTGATATCTGGCTTAATTTTTTGAATTTTCATGTCCTTATTGTGTGATGTCTGGCTTACAATCGGTGATTGGTTCAAGATATTGGTAGATATTGGTAGTCTACTGTCTGGCAGTACTTATTTAACACAGTATAGCATTGGACTAGTTTCTCAGTGAACGTACAAGGTCAAAGCAAAAAGATCTGTTTTTGCAACCTATGAGCAAAACTGCTTTCGCGACACTACCCCCTTAAGCCCGGTTCATACTTGTACTGAAGAACATAGAGACACGAGGTCAATTTTGGGTCAGCTAAGGTGAAGCATTGACAAAATCGCTTCGTTTACTTTTTTGCACATGACCTCCACTTGATCACCGACTTTGTTCATACAAAATTATGACTCATTTGGCCGTGTAGTTTTTTTGCAGTTGCTTAAGGACAAAAGGATAGAGACAAGAATAAGAACGAGTATAAGATGTATAATGTATAATAATATAAAAGATAAGTATAATATAAGTATAAGACGATACGAATAAGTATGTGGTCATTTGCATTTCCGTTATTCCCCCCACCCTGGAATTTGGAATTAACTGAACCAATAATTTTTGCACCAATTGACTCCTCTTGACCTCAGGATTTCAAAAACGCTAGTTTTAAAAAAATTCAAAATTTTGTAAAAAAATTTCAAAATTCCAAAGTTTTTTATGAAATGCGGATTTTTTTATCTTCTGAGATGGGGCATAACGCCATAACGGAAAAGACCTCAAGTATGAACCAGGCTTGTGCTATTGCAGTGTGCAGCGTGTGTCTGTCCCTGTTCACGCACAACCGCATGCAACGTCACCGTCGGCAGTCCACCGCGCTGTCCAGCAAACAACTTGAGCGCCAGGGGAAGCTGTTCAAAACCAGTGTGCTCGATCTACTGGTCAGTTGATTGTGTATTTAGTTATTGAGTGGTTTTGGTATTTTTTGTAATCCAGATGCCGGGTGGAGTTTTTACATATTATATACCGGTAATGAATAGAAAACTTTTTACCATGAACTATATACATTATATTTATATCATGTGGATTGAGAAAACCGAACGTGGAGATGCGATTGTATTGGCAAATTTTAGGATGCATAAAATCAGTCTAAAAATAGTTTATTTAACTCTGTCTGGCTTAAGGTGGCGTTCTAAGGGTGGCGTAAGGTCTGAGGACCTAACCTACCCTGAGAAGTTCCATCTTTAATAAAAGTATCTGGTATCCGCCCAGGTATCCATATTATTTTATAGAAAAGCGTCAAACATTAAGAACAAACCGTTCTGTGTGAAAAACTCCCCACAATTTGTCTTGTCTATCACAATCGCAAGAAATCCGTCTGCTATTTTTCACCCTGATTCTCTGTCAACTACATTTTTCATTTTATTGTCTTTTCAGATCGGCGTATCCCAGTGGACCTTCCACCTTTTGGCCCATGCCTCCACCCCATTGGCCCATTCCTATCCAATCCTATTGGCTGTGATCATGTGGTCCCGTCACGTGATCACCTGGCTGTATTGTCTCAGCAGCTTCACCATATACCTTCTGATGCACCAGGAAGTACGCAAAGCTGTCCTGGACGTTTTCCCACGACCCCCCGCCAAAATACATCCCCTCATTTTGCCCCCCACGGACGGCCACGGCTCTAATAATGCTAATACTAAAGCTATGCCCTCTTAAACTTGGGGGGGGGGGCATCGCATTGTTGTTTGTTTTAGTCCAAGTTATATTTGGATTAAACGGACGCAGGCTGATTTTTAGCGAGATACATACTAAACTATTTATTCATGCGATATACAGCTCGGTTCATACTTGTCCTTATCCTTGTCCCTATCGTTTTGTCCTTTAGTAATTCGGAAAAACTATCAAGGCTCAAGTCAGTTTCGAATTCGAATCCGAACTTCTAATTATCTGAACTACAGATGACCTAAAATTGTCCTTATCCCTGGACCCTGTCCCACACTCCCAATATCCTTGAGGACAAGAATGAACCTCGCTTGAATCTGCATTCTTGCAGTCCGATTAAACCCGGTTCATGCTTGTCCTTGTCCCTGTCGTTTCATCCTTTAGCTATTTTAATTAAACTGCTGGGCCAAATGTGACAATTTTTTGTCAGAACTATGTTGAAGCCCAAACAGGTGCGTATGCAAAAAAGTATTGGGTCATTTTTTACAGCATCTGATGAAATTTTTTCCTTGTCCTTGTCCCTATGCTCTTAAGGCCAAGTATGAACCGGTCTTTAAAGGAATTGGTTTTTTAAACTGAATAGAAGTACTGTTCGTTTAGTTTGGCAAAAAACGAATCACGCAATCGTCCCACTTCAGACTCAGTCCAAAACGTTCTTGAGTAATTTAATAGAGGCGCATTTTTTGTAACCTAGTACCCAAATATATTTTATTATCACCTGCGTATTTGCGTCAATCTTTTTTTATATTGGGTGATTTCAACTCATTTGTATGTCTTTTTATGCCTTGTTTTATTTTGTTGTATGTCTTTATATGCTTTGTTTTATTTTCTGTGTATTATATACACCCTGCTTTATTCAGAAATGTTCATCAATCCATTACTGTTTGTGCGTGCGTAGATTGTAGCTTGTGGTCTGGTAGCGTAGTCGTTAGGGAGTTGGTCCACTGGTCCGAAGGATGACAGTTCGATTCCCACCGTGTCTTTGTAGCTTTTCCTGTTGTGCCACAGCACAACAGGTCTTTAATTTTGATTTTGGCGTTGTAACACTAAACTGTGCAAGAAATTTGTCTGTATGCATGTTTTACTTCAGCTCAAATGTGTATGTGCGTGTGTCACCTAGAATTCCAGTGTTAAATTACACTGAAAGACTGGTAGTTCAGTGGAACACAGCTATCTGCAGTGCACCGCTACGTTGATGAAATTTTCAGCTTCAAAAAAGTTAAGTAAGGGACGGAATCGAACCATCTGTCCTTAGTTTATTAATCCAAAGCGCTGCCGTCTGAACCAACCGGTTCCTACAACTTAATCTCAATAACTGAATGATTTTAGTGGAACAGTGCATCAGACTCAAGCTTTCAGTAATAATAACACAGCAAACCTTGTTACACTAAACTTATTTCAACATAAATTCTGAAAATATACATTGATCAACGAACTGATTATCGATGAACCAAAATCGTTATATGGCTGTTAACGATATTTTATGCTTGTTAATCTCAGAGCACTAGTTGTCATGTTGACTTAAGGGGGTAATTGCGTTTTTAGGTGTTTTTTTGAAAAGCTATACCCCTAAAAAATAAACCCCAGGCTCTTCAGGAAAAAACTTCTAAAAAAAAAAAAACAAAAAAAACCACCCCACCCAAAAAAAAAAAGAAAAAAAAAAAAAAAAAAAAAAAAGAAAACCCCAAAACAGACACAAAAACCCCAACAACACCACCACCCCACCCCCCCCTTAAACGATTATTAGCAAGCCGAAATAGCACAGTTGAGAGTGCGTTAGATTGAAGATCTAAAGGTTCCTGGTTCGATCCCGGGTTTCGGCAACTTTTTTAAACTTATGCTAAATTTGCAGTTTTTAATAAGTTTGTCTTTTGCCCTATATTTATTTTCCCTTAAACTAGAAATAAATATGGATCTTCAGGATTTCACTTTTCATTAGTCATTCAAAGCATGTCATGTTGGCCTTAGCCTATGAATGAGATGCTTTTTCCAAATTTGATTGCTTCACTTCTAGCTTATTTTTAAACAATTTGTTGTACGATAAAAACACCTTCAATATTTTGCATACACAGTTTGCTGAAAGAAATAACGTCAATTTTTTTTATATTACACAATTTGAAGTAAAATAATTGCTGCACAACAGGTTTTAGCTAACCCACTGGTCAGCTTACTTGAAAGTGTTGCTTAATACTTACTGAAGGTTTTGCGCAGATCGGGCTTGTTTGAACAAGAGTAAAAGAATATCTCCGGTATATACTGGATTTGTAAGGCTAGAATGCATAAAGCCAGTCTAACGCTTAAATCAGTTCCATTCTAAAGTGTGACAAAAATACGAAACACGACACATGAGAAAACGAAACATGTGATTTCGTTACGAAAAGAATTGATTTTGACTGTCAAGAGTACAGCAAGTAGTCAAAAAAGTCAGGCCACGAAAAGAAGTGGCGCAACTATTTTTTGTCAGATTTGAGTTAAAAGTTACGAAAAGTTCTACACATAATTTACATAGTTTCAGAATGTTGCCTTTAGACTGCGTTTAGCAAGACTGAGCTAAAACTTGATGCATTGCATGGTACCAGGGGCTGTCTTTTGTTTTAGAATACATATTCTAATTCGATTTTTAATCATTATAAGCAGCAGTTAAGTTAATCCATTAAATCCATGAATTAATAACAAGCCAGTGGTTAACTCTGCCGCAATTTGTATTCCCTTGCGCTGTGTCTATGAAATAGCCGACTGACATTTTTCTTATCAATTCGTGACTTTTTTTGACGTTTTGTATATTTTTTGTGACAATTGATCAGAGGTAAAAAGTATAAACGAGCTAGGGTGTGTTATTAATACATATGGCAAACTTTTTCGAATTGCCTAGCTTGTTTTTGAATGACTTCTAATTTTATTGTTACTGTACAATGCTGGGCTGGGCCAAATGTTGTGTATACTATTAGGATAACGCCTTTTAAAATAGGTCCTACAGCGAAATATTATTGTGTGTCTGATTTGACTTTGTGATATAAGTTATGTGAAATCAAGTTATATGTATTACAGGCCCAAAGGGATTAGCGACAGCTCAGCACTGGTACAGTAGCTCAAATGGTAGAGCGCTTGACTGCAGATTCAGAGATGAGTGGTTCGAGTCCACTCTGGGTCCCTAGGAAGAATCCCATCTCTCTTTCTTGACAGTATACCCCTCTGCAGCGAAGACGCGAAATGGTTGTTGGTTATTTTACGCCAAACATCGTGCGGGCCAATTAGCTAAAACTTTGACATTACTATCCTTGCCCTCCCTCCCTTTCTTCAATTTCACATGTAAACAAACAGGGGCCTGTTTGTTGCTCAACTTTACAAGTCTTACATTTGTAACAGTTATTGTAAAATGCGAATGTGATAAAGTGTAAAATCCGGTGATTTGTGACCAATTCTTCATATAAATTCATCACCTTGTTTCCCTTACAATATTCTCACAATTGTTAAGATTTGTAACGTTGGGCATCCGGCCCCAGGTGGCGTGATCTTAGCTGCAACTCGCTGTACTCTTGATGGCTGACATTTGTTCGTAATGAAATCACATGTTTTGTTTCGTCTCAGTGACCAACATGTCATACACACGACCACGGAAAGCCATGTATAAAGCCCCAATGAATTATCTGTGATGCAGAAGTGTGGATGCCTGGCCTGAATCATTTATTTGCTTTCATTCCGCTGGAACTCAAACTAATTTGTTGTTTTTTTAGCTTTATCACATTTTGCCCACTTATATGTAATTTGCGTTTCCGGTTTTGCTTAGGCACTCCAAATGTGTCCAAATTAAACACAATTTCAATTCTTTTCAAGTTCAAAAGAATTTTAGGCTTAAGCTTAGCTGGGTAAGCAATTATGTTTCACCCTTGTTTGAGTTAACCTACCCTTTGCAGTATTGTCAAACGGTTGTTACATATTTCGACTACTACTAACCACGTGTACACGTGCAAATAAACGGTTACACATGTACACGCTAAACATCGATGTAACCACAAAGTATCGGTTTGACCGCCACGACCAATTTTTTTGCTGGATTAAACAGACTGTTACTAATAAGATTAATTTATGAGTTAATAATTATTGTCCTTACATAGTTTAGCAACAGATATCGGACTGAAGGTGAAATAAGCAATCTGCTCAATTTTTGTTGCTCGTTGGTAGTTTTTGCTGAACTAGTTGCGGTCAGCTGTTGTGAAAAATGACAAATCCGTTTGCGCGAATTTATTTGTATACAATCTACATACTACATAGCTAGAAGTGACCTCAACTTATAGTCATGCAAAAAGATCGCATAATTTTGGCCATACTGTTTTTCTGAAATCGTTTACGGACAACACTATAAGGACAAGGACACGGGCAAGTATGAACCGGGCTGGGCTGTAGTAAGACTAAAACAAACACGTTTAGTCCGGTAAAGCAAAAGTCCTTTAGTCGGCTAAATTCCAACTCATCAAAAATCCAAGTTTTTTTGTTTTTGTATTTTGTTTGTCGACCAGACACTATATTTCTTGCTGGTCAATTTACCCTGGGGGCTTGTCCTGTCACCTTCCCTTTGTCACCCTCAATTTTCAATCCATTCCACTCAATTAACAGCCCCGCGGAGCCGTGCTAAGTAAGTTCTGATTGAGTTGCCTGATTTTATTTCCCTGAGAGCTGACCTATCCCTTTCCGCACCTTTTACGATTGCACACAGACTTTCATAGACGCTGCTGCCATGTGTAAGTGTTTGTTTTATTGCTGTTTGGGTCGGTTTGAGTTTTTTAGGCGAACCTAATTTGAATAGACAAAGTCTGGCCTTGTGTCCTAGATTGATTGCGGAAGAAACTACTGAAGCGTTAAGGGCTACTAAAAGTTTTTGGACCATTTTTGGCGAATAACGTCGGGCCGGTTACAATTTTGTGGAAATAAGAATTAGGAAATATGAAACTGAAAAAATTATAACTGGAAAAACGAATTGGAAATAAGCAGTTATAGTTTTCTGTAAACTATCCGATGTTGGGTTGTTACCATTGCGAAATTTGATTAGCTGTTTTTTCATTTTGGAAATATGTGGGTAGGAAATAATAAAAGAAGGTAGCCTAGGTGCAAGAGCCCTAAGTCGTCAAAGTATGAAAAGAATAGAAAGTAGTGTAAGTTATAATTATTCGACTATAGCTAGCTTACGAAAGAGGAAGTACCTACCCGACTATTATTGATTGCGAATATCCATTTATAGTCATTCAATTGTTAAGCCTGGTAGTGGTACCTAAAAATTTATAGTTATTGTCCGTAAAGTCCAGCATAAAAAACCCAGAAAGAATAACGACTAGCCCGGTTCATACTTGTCCTTGTCCTTGTCAGAACAAGTATGAACCGGGCTTAGTTAAAGCTCTTACCATGAGTATATACATTTTACCGTGCATACCTTTCAGTTTACCATACATTTACACTTTACAGTACCATGTAATATATATATATATATATATATATATATATATATATATATATATATATATATATATATATATATATATATATATATATATATATATATATATATATATATGTATATATATATATTTTTTCCAACATGGTGAGTTTATATTTACTACATATATTGCATAAGTGCACAATTATAGTTAATTAAGCACATGGTTTTGGTAGCTATAGGTTATAAGTAATTAGACTACGTACACTTTTTGCTTAATTTTTTTACTCCAACCTGTGCTAAAAAACAGTTTTTACGTGCAAACGACCCACCAAGTATGATTTTTCCCATTTTTGGCCTTATGAAGACCTTTTGTGTGAAGTTTTGTTTTTGAGGCAGCTCTCTGTTCGCGAGCACAAATTTGCTAAGTACTGTAAAAGGAAACGACCATTTATCATGGGAAATGCCAGGCTGCCTGTGAAAAATGAATATGCTTCCTTTCCAAGAAAACCGCCCCTGCATTACTGAGACATGACGTTTTTCGCCGAACGAGAAACTTGGTCCGGAAACTCTAAATATTATTGTCAAAATCGCCTTGTGAACCGCCCTAGCAGGGGATTAATTTTTCAAGTTGATTTACTCATTTCCGAATTGTCAATTTTTAATTTGATTAGTTTTGCGTTACGTTGAACTGAGTTTGTTGAGTTTACATCAATCGCTAAGAGAGTGAAAACTCGTAGGTAGGCTGCCGGTTTCATGCATCCTATCGGCTTTGTCGGATTTAAATGTGAATGGAGTAATTAAATTTGGGGTAAATCAATTACGTAAATTAAAATTAATGGATTAAATTTAAATTTATAATAATTGACTTAACACAAGTTTAAGCAGGTTGTTGTAAATTTGGCAGTTTATCGCGTACTTGGATTTTGATTAAGTGGTGGGTTAAATTGACCAGTTAGGTTAATCTGAACCCTTTAAACTAATTTTTAATTAATAATAACAAATTCACATCTAAATCGTTAATTCGACTCGGGAAGTGAAACTAGAATTTCTAATTGTGATAGTCTGCATTGTAAGTGAGGCAACTTTACATTTGTATAGTGATACTCAATACTTGTACATTTTCAAATTATGTTAATTATTTAATTAATTTTCAATAACTGCTTTACGTGACTGCTAATATGCAGGTTGAGATAAAGTGTGGAACTTCAGACCCAGTTTAAAACGTTCTTTTTTGAATTTATACTTAAAATAAAATTTTAAATTTAATTTTTTAGTAGTAGGATTGTGTATATTGTGACGTAGTTATACTTGATGTCATATACTGACAGCTGGACTATAATGCCAAGAACTGTCAAGTGGCTCAAAATAATTACCATGCGCGCCCAATTATCATTTCAAACGAGCTTCAAGTCAGTCAGTCGAGAAGTTGCATTTGGAAGCATTACTTTTTAGTGCGGAGACTAACTGATACTCCACAAGTTCTCGCTTTTAAGTTGGGTCAAGCTTATAGTTCACACTTCACCTGCAAGCGTTTATTGCTTTTAATCCTTTTGTGGTTTATCCTCAAATAGTGGGCGCGTTTGATTGTATTTCCTCTGGAATATTGACACTCAGACCTCAGAATATAACCGCTCCTCACTCAGCAGAATAGCCTGTTTGTTGTTTCATCCAACAGTCTATTTAGGTATGCTTCACTTATGAACCACATCATGACCTACATAGGCAGTAAGTATAGTATCAAGAGTACATAATTATAATCTACTTTATTATGTACTCTTGGTAGTACATACATACATATGTAACGAGTACAAATGTAACTGTATTACTCCCAATAATAAATGTCCCGTTTTCTGCACGGGTTTAGGACATTTTCAGACACAGACTAAGACAAAGAATATATATCAGGCCTAGTGTGGTCTGATATATACTTGTGGCTACTGCGGACACGAAAAAATATAAATCAGACCGTCCCTAGTCTTGACTGTATATTGTCATAT